>JAODAL010032065.1:0-47511 GCA_025379985.1 Phyllomedusa bahiana | reverse complement strand
GAAAATACACAAACAGTTCTGTTTCGCACACTGTTTATGTGGAAAAGGGCCATTATTTTCTGAGGGGCCGGGTAAATTTTCATGTACATAGGGTGGCCCCCGAATATCAACCCCCCTGTGGGCCCCACCCCCCCCAGTCCGCACTGATAACGGTTTGTTTTAATACCCCATTTAAAAGGGAAAATTCTTGACTATGATCTGTGCTGTATACGCAGAGATAGAGAAGGCAGGGACAGTAATAATACATTCCTGTCTTCTCAGTGAAGAGCCCAGTTAACGCTGACAGTCAGCGATCAACCATGCAGCTGCACAGTTAGTTCCAGATTGTCCGTGCAGAGATAAATTGCCACCACCTGGACATTTAAAGTAGATGGGCAGTTGACAAGTAGTTGAAAACTTTATTACACAGAATTTGGGCCTTAACCTCTGATCATTCTGGGTTTAGGAGTTTGGTGTGTGGTTCCCTTCATGAGTAGAATAATATAGAAAATTTTTTTGCTATCAATCACTGAGTAGGTTGATGCACTGGACTCCTAAGCCCAGAATTAAAAGAGAATTAAACAATTAAATGTCAGGTTATATGGTAATATTTCTAAAATTAAAAGCTATCTAATGGTCTGCACAGCTCCTCCTGCTGTATAATATGCAACATGCACATAGGACTACGTTTTTAATGGGGCAGCTTCATTATGAAGGCATTGTCCTAGGTCTCAAAAGAAATTAACTAATTGCTGTGGTTCTAGCTGCTCTTATGGACAGGGAAAGCTGTACATTTCTACTGCAGAGGAGATCTAATATTACATGAAAATCATACAAATGAATAGGAACGCAAACAGTGTGAGTTGTTTTTGCTCTATTTCTACAGGTAGTCAAAACCCAAGGCCCCCAGAAACAAAAAGGGAAAATAAAACCCAAAGTAATGGGTGAGGGGACCTATCTTTTAGACTATTTCTGGAACATGGTTGAAAGCAACCATTTTGGATCAAGGGCAAGTTTCTCCAATGGGAAGGGGGGTCCTTTTTAACAGAGAAAGATAAAAATTTGTCTAAAAATGATTGCCAGATTCAGATTTGCAATATCTATTATGGTTCAAAAATCATCAATACTGAAAATTGCAGAAACAACAGTTATTTGAGGTTTCAATTGTTATAGACTTTCTGGTGTTCTTTGATATGCTATATGACCACCATCTAATTGGAAAAACTTGACCTTAATCTTTTATTTTTCCTTTTTTTTTGAAAAAAAAAGAGGGCCCTGGTTTTTGAACTTTTATTAAATGATGATGGTGGTGGGAGTGGGATCCACAGAGGAGGAACTTATCCATGAAATCCTTATGACCTAATAAGGCATATTGATAGGTTTTAACACTTTTACTTCTCTGCCATTTCAAAAATCTCTGCTTGTTGTCATTAAATTAAGAATATATTTTTGTGCATCCACAGACTGAAACCTGTGCACTATTCTGAGGGCAGTCCCCTACAAACATCATAAAAATAACAGGGGGAAAGTACTGTGCAATTTATTCCCACACATTTTTACATTCGCAAATACTGTATAAGACCAATTTTTTATAGGGTCATGAATAGAAAAAAAAGTTCCTCCTTCTCTGGTACAATAGTTGCTTTGTTCTCCTAATGAAGTGACTATTATTTTCATGATCACTTCATTTAGTAGCTCTAATTTATAGACTGAGGTAGCACTAAATTTCACTGTCCCTGGAAACAAGGGATTTATATCGATACAACCTGTTGGGAAATTACTTTTAGAATGATTCTTTCCACTTTTATTAGAAAATAGGAGGATCATAAAATGTTTTTTTTCTGCAGTTTTTATGTTTTTATTTCAGACATAAAGTTTGACACTGACAGCCTGTCATAAAGCACGGTTCATTTTGAAAAGTCCAAGTTAACCTAAAAATATTTCATGTGATTAATTGGATCTGAAAAATTGGATCTGAAAAATGATGTCAAAAAGCAAACGCTATGTTTTCATTTGTATCTGCAAAAGGAAATTAGATCATTAATATACAGCACTTACTTTCTACATCAACAGGAATGTTCTAAGATACAAGTTACAATATCTAAACATGTAACTGGTCATTACAGTTCATTTTCAGAGTAACAGCATAAAAGGGCATGTTGATATGTGGTATATATTTTGCAGAAATTTATGCATCTGAAAATCAATTACGTACATCTCAACAGGGTGCAGGGATAAACTTATAGGTGATGCAGATGTAGCAGTCACTAACAGGCATTGTAACCCGAGGGAGTCCAAAATCCCTTTTGCCACATAAGAAAACATCAGTATTGTATGACTCATGGTAACTGGGGGGTCCCATTTAGAGATTGGCGAATTTCTCAAAAATTCGATTCGGTGACTTGGCTGAATTTTCTGACAAAGTTTGTTTGGGTCTGAATTACTTCGGGACGAATCGCGTTAAAAAACAGCTATTTCCAGGCTGCACAGAGCCTGCAGGGTGGCTGTAGAAACCATTGTGCCATTGCTTAAATAATTCAGAGGGAGCTTGGATTTGGGTCTTCATACAATGCTTTTGTTTAGTATGACACACACATGACTGGCCGCCGCCTTTAAAAAAAAATCGCTATCCACATAAAATCCCTGGCCAACTTAAGAGGCAAAACCTGACCAAAAACTGAAGGGGAAATGTAGCCTTATAAATGTCAATGCCAGGGAAAGCCTGGAAAGAAACAAGCGAGAGCACAGGTGGCAAATCAGTTGACAGAGCCGGTGGAGGTGGACGCGGCAGCCGAAGCAGCATGAAGGTCAGAGAGTGGCACAATGACATTCTGGAGGTGGCAATAAACAGGAGTAATGCCACAGATTGGCACAAGAAACACAGTGTGGGGAGGTCAAACGTCAGCAGCCAACAGCAGCAAGCATGAGGTCAGACAGTGGCACAATGGACATTCTGGAGGTGGCAAGAAACAGGAAGTAAGCCACGGGAGAGTGCCAAACAATGAAAACAGAGTATGTAGGTCACGGCAAGAAGCCACAGCAGCAGATGAGGTCCAGACCAGTGGCATCAATGACATTCCTGAGGTTGGCAAAAAACTGGAGTAGGCGACACAGTGGGCACAATGACATAGAATGGAGGTGGACGGCAAGCATGAAGGCAACAGCATGAGTTTCAGAGAATGGGCACAATGACAACAGTGTGGAAGTCACGGGCAGCAGCAAGCATTAGGGTCAGAACCCAGTTTGCACAATGGAACATTCTGGAGGTGGCAAAAACTGGAGTAGCCACAGAGGTGGCAAAATGACACAGTGGGGAGGTCACGGCAGCAGCAGCATGGAGGTCCAGACAGTGGCACAATGACATTCTGGGAGGTGGCAACAAACAGGATTTATGCCACAGAGTGGGCACAATGACACAGTGGGTTGGAGGGTCACGGCAGCAGCTGCATGAGTCCCAGGAAGTGGGCACAATTGGACAAGTTTGTGAGGTGGCAAAAACAGGAAAGGTAGGCCACAAAGTGTGCAACCATGACAGAGAGTAGAGGTGATGGAGCAGGAGCAACAGCATGAGGTCAGAGAGTGGGCCACAAATGACACATGTTGAAGGCACGGCAGCAGTAGGCATGAGGTCAGACGAGTGGCACAATGACATTCTGGAGTGTGGCAAAAAAAACTGGAGTAGGCCAACAGAGTGGCACAATGACCACAGTGTTGGAGGGTCAAACGGGCAGCAGCAGCAAGAGGTCAGAACAGTGCACAAATGACATTCTGGAAGTGGCAAAAACTGGAATGTAGGCCACAGAGTGTGCACAATGACACAGTGTGGAGGTCACGTCAGCAGAAAGAAAGAGGTCAGAGAGTGGCACTATGACATTCTTGAGGTGGCAAAAAACAGGAGTAAGCCCCACAGAGTTTTGCACAATGGACACAGTTGTGAATGTCACGTCGCAGAAGCAATTGAGGTCCAGACAGAGGCACAAATGACATTCTGGAGGTTTGCAAAAAACTGGATTAATGCCACGAGAGTTTTTGCACAATGATACAGTGTGGAGGGTCACGGCAGCAGCAGCATGAGGTCTGAAGCAGTGGCACAATGATAATCCTGGAGGTAGGCCCCTATTCTTTAATATTCATGAGACTGTCCTATTAACGGGGGTATGTCCCAAATGATGGCGCATAGCAAATGTGGTGCCCAATATTCCAAAATGTCAAAAAAGATCCAGGAAACTAAAGGCAATAAGCTTAACCTCCTGTTGTAGTAAATGGTTTGAAGGTTTCTCAGAGATGCTATTCCCTGGAGTTATCCCCTCACTGAAAATAAATTGTATAACACCGTTTCCACACGGTTCATGAACGGGATCGGTCCCCTGTCATAACTAATCCTCATCAGTGTTATTCTATGAGGAAGTCCAGTTTGCTTAGAACTGTAATCGTGTGAGGCACTGGAGTTCCCATATATCTAGATTTTTCTAAAGCAAGTTGATACGGGCCCACAATAAAGGTTGTAAAAATTAAAAAAATGATAATGCTTGGACTGGGGGAAAATGTTGGCAAGTGGTTAAAGTAACTGGCCTCACTGATAGAACACAAAAGGGTAATAATTAACGGTAACATACTCAACTTGATCGCTTGTTACCTAGTGGTGTACCCACAAGGGGTCGTTATGGGCCCTAATCCCGCTTTAACATTTTTCATTTAATGAATCTTACCCAGGGAATACACAGTATAATATCGATCTATGTGAGAAACCCCCCCGTGAAATAAAAAAAACCCTATTAAAGTCTTTCTGTAAGTAATCAACAACAATACGAGGATCAATAAGTAATAACAAAAGTGACCTGGATAAGTTTGAGCCAGGGCTAAGTGAAATGGCAGATGAGGTTTCTTTAACACTGATAAATGCAAACGGGTTTATGCACATGTGGGAAGAGGAAATCCATTACATGATTACAGTTAAATGGAAAAACACTGGGTAAAAAGTGACATGGAGAAGGACTTGGAATCCTGGTGGACAACAGTAAACTATTAATTGTAGCAGCCCAGTTGTCAGGCAGCAGCAGCCAAAGCAAATATGATCATTGGGTGCCCATTAAAAGGGGCATAGATGCACATGATGAGAAACATTATTCTCACCATTATACAAGTCACTGGTAGACCACAACATGGAATATTGTGTTACAGTTTTTGGGCACCATGCACAGGAAAAGAACCATTTGGTAGGACCTTTGTAACAGGTACAAAAGGCGGGGCAACAAAAATAATAAAGACGGGTGGACTACTAGTACACAGAAAGATTGGCAAGATTAGGGTTTATTTTAGTTTTTAGAGCAAAGAAAGGCTTTTCGGGGGGACATAATAAATATGTTTAAATACATCAAAGGCAATATAGAGATCTCTCCCAAGGAATTTATTATACCCAGGGCCTGGACTAATCTTCTAGAACAAGGCGCATCCCTTTACTCCTTGAGAACGAAAGGTTTCTATCCTACAAAAGACATAGAAATGGATTTCCTATTTACTGTAAGAGAGTGAACTAAGAAATTTCTCCCCTGCCAGAGGGACTGGTCCAGGTGAATTCATTAACCGAGTTCAAAAAAGGGTTTTTTTTTTGGGATCATTCTGAGCGTAAATAATATAACAAAGTTAAGTGGACTAGGAATTCAGTAAGAGGGGTCATTGATCCAGGGATTTTTTTCTTCCTGATTGCCAGATTGTGTCAGAAGGAATTTTTCCCAAATGAGGAACCAATTGGGCTTTTCTAACCTCATTGGGGTATTTTGCCTTCCCTCCTGATCAACACTTAGCACAACAAGGTCCCTGAACTAATTTTGGACGACTTGTTCCTTTTTTTTAGCCTTAACAAACTAATGAAACTATGAAAACTAATGAAAAACCTATGAATAGGCCAAAAACCAGGAGAAGGCCACAGAGAGGCACAATGACCAGAGAGTGGGAAGGTGACGCGTCAGGACCAACAAACAAGAAGGGTTTAAGAGAGGCAGAACTAATGACACAGCGTGGGATGTCACGGCAGCAAGCAGCAGAGATATCACGCAGTGGTAACAATGGCAATTCTGGAGAGGCAAAAACAGGGAGTAGCCACCAAGAGTGGCACAATGACAGAGTAGTGAGGTGACGATGGCAAGAGCAACAGCAAAGTTCATAGAGTGGGCCACAATGGAACACAGAGTGGGAGGTTCATGGCAAGCAAGCAGCAAGAGGTTCAGGACCAGTGGGGCACAAATGACATTCTGGAGGTGCAAAAACTGGAGTAGGCCCACAGAGTGAGGCAAACCCTCAATGACACAGTTGGTGGATGTCACGGCAACGCAGAGAATGAGTTCAGAGAGTGGCCACAAATGACATTCATGATGTGGGCCATAAAACAGAGAGTAGTGCCACAGAGTGGCACAATGACACAGTTAAAGGTCAGGGCAGCAAGCAGTCAGCAAGAGTCATACAGTGGCACAATGACCCTTCTGGAGGTGCAAAAACTTGAAGTTAAGGCACAAGAGGGCACAATGACACAGTGGTGGAGTCCACAGCAGCAGCGCAAGAGTCCAGACAGTGGCCACAATGACATTCTGGAGGTGGCCAAAAAAACAGGAGTAGGCCACATAGTTGCCAACAATGACACAGTTTGGAAGGTCACGGCATCAGCAGCATTAGAATCAGGCAAGTGCAACTATTGACATTCTGTAGGATAGGCAAAGAACAGAAGGTAAGCCCACAGATTGTGCACAATGACAAAGAGAGTGGGAGGTGAACGCGCCAGAAGCAACACAATGAGGCATAGAGTGTGCAACAAATGACAACAAAGTGTGGAATCACGCTGCCCACAGCAAAGAGGTTGACAAAAAACTGAGTAGGTCCAACAGAGTGGTGCACAATGACAAGTGGTGGAGGTCACAGCACAGCAGCATGAAGGTCAGACATGGCACAAATTACATCTGGAGGTGGCAATAAACTGGAGTAGGGCCACAGAGTGGCACAATGACAAAGAGAATGAGGTGAACGGCAGCAGGAGCAACAGCAAATGAGGTTCAGAGAGTGGCACAATGACACAAGTGTGGAAGATCAACGGCAAAGAAGAATCATTAGGACAGACAGTGGCACAATGACCATTCTGAGTGGCAAAAACTGGAGTAAAAGGCCCACAGAGTTGGGCCACAATGACACCAGGTGGAGGTCAACGGCAAGCAGCCAGGCATGAGGTCCAGAGAGTGCACAATTGACATTTCCTTGTAAGTGGCAAAAACTGGAGTAGGTCCACAGAGTTGCAACAATGTAACAACAGTGTGGGAAGGTCACGGCAGGCAGCAGCATGAGGTCAGACAGTGGGCCACAATGACATTCCTGGAGGTGGGCTAAAAAACTTGAGTAAGGCCACAGAGTGGCAAATGACCACAGTGTGGGAGGTCACGGCAGCCAGCAGCAGAGGTCAAGACAAGGGGCCACAATTACCATTCTGGAGGTGGGGGCAAAAACAGGAGTAAGGGTCCACAGAGGTGGCACAATGCCACAGTTTGGAGGTCCACGGCAGCAGCAGTACATGATATTCATGCCCAGTGGCAACTAATGGACATTCTGGTAAGGTGCAAAACAGGAAGTAGGCCACAGAGTGGCACAATGACAGAGAGTGGAGGTGACGGCCGCCCAAGAGCAAACAGCAATGAGGTCCAGAGAGTGGCAACAATGACACAGTGTGGAGGTCACGGGCACACGCAGCAGGAAGGTTTAACATTGGGCCAACAAGGACATTCTGGAGGTGGCAAAAAACTGGAGTAGGCCCCACAGAGTGCCCAATGACCAACAGTTGTGGAGGTCAAGGCCTCAAGCATCAAGAGGTTCAACAGTGGCAAACAAATACATTTCTGGAAGGTGGCAAAATAACTGAGTTAGGCCACAGAGTGGCACAATGACAAGAGAATGGAGGTGACGGCAAAGCAGGAGCAACAGCAATGAGGTTTCAGAGAGTGGACACAATGACACAAGAGGTGGAAGTCACGCAGAAGGAAGCATGAGGGTCTGAACAGTGGCACAATGAACATTCTGGAGTTGGCAAAAACTGGAGTTATGCCACAGAGTGGCACAATGAACACAGTGTGGAGGTTCCGAGCGGCAGCAGCAGCAATGGGTCAGACAGTGGCACAATGACAATCTGGAGTGGCAAAAACAGGAATTAGGCCACAGAGTGGCACATTGACACCAGGGGTGGAGGTCAACGGCAGCAGCAGCATGAGATTCAGGAGTGGGCACAAATGGACATTTTTGGAGGTGGCAAAAAACCACCAGGGAGTAGAGCCCACATAGTGGCAACAATGAACAGGAGTGGATGGTGGATGGTGGGCCAGTAGCAAACAGCAATGAGGTTTCAGAAATGTGGCACAATGACACAATTGTGGAGGTTCAGGGCATCAGCAGCAATGAGTTCCGACAGTGGCACAATGACATTCTGGAGGTGGCAAAAAACAGAGTAGGCCATAGAGTGGCACAAATGACGCACAGTGGGGAGGTCACCGGCAGCAGCACCAGCTTGAGGTCATAGAGTTGGCCAACAATGACCATTCTTGAGGTTGGCAAAAAACAGATTAGCCAAACAGAGTGGCAACAATTGTACACAGTGGTGCGGGTCCACGGCAGCAAGAAGCAATGAGGTCAGACAGTGGCACAATTGACATTCCCCTGGATGTGGCAAAAACTGTGATAGGCCACAGAGTTTTGCACAATGATTACAGTGTGTGAGGTCTCGGCAGCAGCAGACAAGAGGACAAGACAGTGGCAACATTTATTCCTTTCGAGGTTGGGGGCAAAAACAGGAGACGGCCACAGAGTGGCACAATGACAGAGAGAGGAGGTTGACGGCGTGCAGGAGCAACAAGATGAGGTTAGAAAGTGGCACAATTAGACCAACAGCGTGGATGACACGGCAAGCAGCAGCAATGATATCCACGCAGTGTTTACAATTAAACATTCTGGAGGTGCAAAAAACAGGAGTAGGCCACAGATGTGGCACAATGACAGAGAGTTGTGAGGTGATGATGGCAGAGCAACAGCAGATGATCAGAGTAGTGGCAAACAAATGACACAGAGTTGGATGTCACGGCAACAGCAGCCAATGAAGTCAACCAGTGGCAAAATGTACCATTTCTCCTTGGAGTTGGGCAAAAACTGGAATAGCCCCACCAGAGTTGCACAATGACACAGTGTGTGAGGTCACGCAGCAGAAAAGAAAAGAGGTCAAGCGTGGCCACAAGGACATTCATAGGGTCAAAAAAAGGAGTAGGCCACATAATGTGGCACAATGACAAAGTTTGGCAGGCATAACTGCAGCAGCAGCATGAGGTTCCAACAGTGGCACAATTACATTCTGAGGTGGCCAAAAAACTTAGTAGGGCCCACAGAGTGGCACAATTAACCCAGTGTGTGGAGGTCAACGTACGGCAGCAGCCAGCAAGAGGTCAGAACAGTGGCACAATGACATTCTGGAGGTTGGCAAAAACAGGAAGTAGCCACAGAGTGGCCAACAATGACACCAGTTTTGAGGTCACAAACGCAGCATCCATCTATGAGAATCAAGGGCAGTGGCACAATGGAACCCAATTCAGTATGGGTGGCAAAGACAGGAGTATGCCACAGAGAGGCAACAATGACAGGATGGGTGGGGAGGTGACGGCCGCCAGTAGAACAGCGATAGTGTCAGAGAGTTGGCACAGATGACCACAGTGGGTGGAATATCGCCGGCAGCCGCAGCAAGAGGTTAGGCAAAAACTGGAGTAGGCCACAGAGTGTCAACAATGACACAGTGTGGATGGTTCACAGCAGCAGCAAGCAAGAGGTCCCAGACCAGAGGCAACAAATTGACATTCTTGAGGTGGGAAAAAACTGTGAGTAGGAGACAGAGGGCACAAATGACAGAGACTGGAAGGTTACGGCAGCAAGGAGCAAACAGCAATGAGTGTCAGAAGTGGCCCAATGAACATCTGAGTGTGGCAAAACAGTGATTAAGGCCAACAGAGTGGCACAATGACACAGTGTGGAGTCACGGCACGCAGCAGCATGGAGATCCAGAAATTTGGCCACAATGACATTTTTTGGAGGGTGGGGCCAAAAACAGGAGGAGTAGGCCACAGAGTGGCCACAAATGAACAGATAATGGAGGTGATGTGGCAGGAGGCAACAGCATTAGGTTCAAGAGAGTGGCAACAATGACACAGTGTGGAGGTCAGTGCCGAACAAGCAGCAGAAGGTCAGAACCAGTGGCACAAATGACATTCTGGAGGTGGTCTAAAAACAGAGTAGGCACAGAGGGCACAATGACACAGTGGGGAGGTCACGCAAGCAGCAGCCGATGAGGTCAGAGAGTGGGCACAATGACATTCTTGAGGTTGGCAAAAACAGAGTAAGGCCACAGAGTGGCACAATGCACAGGTGGTGAAGGTCACGGCAGCAAGAAGCCCAATGAGGTCCAACCCAAGTGGCACAAGATGGACATTTCCTGGAGGTGGGCAAAAATGGAGTAGGCACAGAGATGCACAATGAATACAGTGTGGGAGTCACGGCAGCAGCAGCATGAGGTCAGACAGTGCACAATGACTATTCTGGATGGTGGCAAAAACAGGAAGAATGCCAACAATAAGATGGCCCACCAATTGACATAGGAAGTGGAGGTGAACTGCGGCAGAGCAACAACATGGAGGTTAGATAGTGGCACAATGACACAGCGTTGAGGTCACTGCACGCCAGCACCCATGAGATCACGCAGTTGTTAAACAATTGACATTCATATGGAGGTGGCCCAAAAACATGAAGTAGGACCCACCCAGAGGGCACAAATGGACAGTTGAGTGGGGAGGTGTGAACGATGGCAGGAGCACAGCAATGAGTCAGAAGAGTGGGCACATGACACAGAGTGGAGGTCCACGCAAGCAGCAGCATTATTCAGACAGTGCAACAATGACATATTGGGAGTTGGCAAAACTGGAGTAAGGGGCCACAGAGTGGCACAATGACACAGTTGTGAGTCTAACGGCACGTCAGAAGAAGTGAGGTACAGAGAGTGGGGCACAAAGACATTCCTTAGAGGGTGGCAAAAAACAGGAAGTTAAGTGCCACAGAGTGGCACAACGACACAGTTAGTGGAAGGTCACTGCAGCAGCAGCATGAGGTCCCAGACAGTGGCACAAAGTACAAGACTGGAAGGTGGCAAAAACTTGAGTAGGCCCACCCAGAGTGGCACAATGACACAGTGGTGGGAGGTCACGGCAAGCAGCAGCCATGAGGTCCAGACAGTGGCCAACAATGACATCTGGAAGGTGGCAAAAACAGGAGTAGCCAAGAGTGGCACAATGACACAGTGAGAAGGTCACGGCAGCAGCAGCATGAGGTCAGAAACAAGTGGCACAATGACATTCTGGAGGTGTGGCAAAAAACTTGATTAGTCCACAGAGTGGGCAACAATGACACAGTGTGGAGGTCAACGGCAGCAGCTGCATGAGGTCAGACAGTGGCACAAATGACATTCGGAATGTGGCAAAAAACAGAGTTAGGCCACAGAGTGGCCACAATGACACAGTGGTTGTAGGTCACGTGCAGGCAGCAGCAATGAGATTCAGGGCAGTGGCCACAAGAACTATTCTGTAAATGGCCAAAGACAGGAGTAGGAGCCACAGAAGTGCAAAAATGACCAGAAGAAGGTGGATGTTACGGCGCAGTAGGAAACAGCAATGAAGGTCAGAGGAGTGGCCACAAGAACACAGTGTGGAGATCACGGCAGCCGCAGCAAAGATGTTAGACAAAAACAGTGAGATAAGGCCACATAGGAGTCCCACGAATGACACAGTGTGGAAGGTCACAGCAGCAGCAGCATAGGTCAGACAGTGGCACAATGAACCATTCTGGAGGTGGCAAAAACAGGAGTAGGCCACGAGTGGCACAAATGACAGAGAATTGAAGGTGGACGGGCCAGCCAGGAGCAACAGCAAGTAGGTCAGAAGTGCAACAATGACACAAGTTGTGGAAGTCCACGCAGAAGAAGCATGATGTCAGACAGTGGCAAAATTGACATCTGGAGGTGGCAAAAACTGGAGAGTAGGCCCACAGAGTGGGCCACAATTACACTGTGGTGGAGGTCAACGGCAAGCAGCTAGCATGAGGTCATAGAGTTGGCACAATATGACATTCCTGAGGACGGTGGCCAAAAACTGGAGTAATGCCACAGAGATTGCACAATGAACACACAGTGTGAAGTCACGGCAGGCAGCAGCATGGCAATGAGGTCCAGACAGGGGCACAATGACATTCTGGAGGTGGCAAAAACTTTGGTAGTAAAGGTCCCAACAGAAGTTGCAACAATGGACACAGTGTGGGAGGTCACGGCAGCAGCAGCATGAGGTCAGACCAGGCACAATGACATTCTGGAAGGTGGCAAAAACAGATAGGGCCACAGAAGTGGCACAATGACACAGTGTGGAGGTCACGGCGCAGCAGCAAATGATATCAGGCAGTGGCACAATGACATTCTGGTATTGCAAAGAACATGAGTAAAAGGCCCACAGAGTGCACAATGACAAGAGTGGAAGGTGAAAAACGGAGCGCCATAAAGCAACAGCAGAGGTCAAAGCGGTGGGTGGGGGCACAATGGACACAGTGTGGAAGTCACGGCAGAAGAAGCATGAAGGGTCAAAACATTGCAACAATTTACCATATTTCGGGAGGTGGCAAAAATACTGGAGTAGGGCCACAGAGTGGCACAATGACACAAGTGTGGAGGTCAACGGGCAAGCAGCAGCAATAGGTTTCATACCAGTGGGGGCACATACATTCTGGAGGTGGCAAAAACAGTAAATAAGGCCCACAAAGAGTGGCACAAATGGACACAGTGGTTGAGGTCACGGCCAGCAGCATCATGAGATACATTCAGTGGCACAAGACATTCCTGTAGGTTGGCCCAAAAGACAGGAGTAAGCCACAGAGGTGGCACCATGACAGAGAGTGGAGGTTGACGCGCCAACAACAGGCAATGAGGTCAGAGAGTGGCACAATGACACAGTGGTGAGGTCAAACGGCAAGCCGCAGCCAGAGTTTTTAGACAGTGGCACAATGAACGATTACTGGTAGGTGGCAAAAACTGGAAGTAGGCCACAGAGTGGGCACAATGACACAGTTGTGGAGGTCCACCAGCTAAGCAGCAGCATGAGGTCAGACCAGTGGCCCACAATGACATGCTGGAAGGAGGCAAAAACTGGATAGGCCAAAGAGTATCACAAATACAGAGAAATGGAGGTGACGGCCAGCAGGAGCAACAGCATGAGGTCAGAGAGTTGGCATCAATGACCAGTGGTGGAAGACCCGGCAGAAGAATCATGAGGTTCAGACCGTTGTCAACAAAGACCATTCAGGAAGGGAGGCAAAAAAACTGGAGTAGGCCACGAGTGCACAATGAACACAGTGTGTAGGTGTCACGGCAGCAGCAAGCGATGAGGTCAGTACAGTGGCCAACAATGTACTTTCTGGAGGTGGCAACATACATGATTTAGGCCACGAGTGCACAAAGACAACAGTTGTGGAGGTCACGGCAGCGCAGCATGAGGATCAGGATAAGTGGCCACAAAGTACATTTTGGAGGGAGCAAAAACAGGAAGTAATGGCCCACAGTTTGGCACAATAGGACAAGAGTGGAGGTGATGGTGCAGGAGCAAACATCATGAGGAGGTCAGAGTGTGGCACAATGGCACAGTGTTTTGGGAGGACCAGGTCAACAGCAGCATGAAGGCATGTAACAGTGGCACAAGTGACATTCTGGAGGTGGCCAAAAAACAGAGTAGGCCACAGAGTGGCACAATGACACAGTTGGGGGAGGTCACGGCAGCAGCAAGCAAGAGGTCAGAGAGTGGCAACAAGACATTCCATTGAGGTGTGCAAAAACAGGAGTAGCCACAGGAATTGCATAAATGAACACACGTGTTGGGAGGTCCACGGCAGCCAGCAAGCATTAAGGTCAGACAGTGCACTATGACATTTCAGGAGTGGAAAACAAACAGTGAAGTAGGCACATACTATGCATAGATGGACACAAGTTGTTGGAGGACACGGGCAAGCAGCAGCATGAGGTCAGCAGTGGAACAATGAACATTCTGTAGTGGCAAAAACAGGAGTAGGCAACAGAGTGGCACAATGACCAGAGAGTGAAGAGGTGAACGTCGCCAGACAACAGCAATGAAGGTCATAGACGTGGCACAAATGAACACAGTGGTTGGAGGTCACGGTCAATGCAGCAGCAAAGAGGTCCCAGACCAGAGGGGCACAATGGACATTCTGGGAGGTGGCAAAAACTGGGAGTAATGGCCACAGAGTGGCACAATGACACAAGTTGGTGGAGGTCACAGCAGCAGCAGCCTGAAAAGGTTCCAAGACAAGTGGCACAAATGAACATTTCTGGAGTGGGCAAAAACTGGAGTATGCCACAGAAGAGGCACAATGACACAGTGGGGTGGAGGTCCATGGCAAGCAGCAGCATGAAGGTCAGACAGTGTCACAATGAAATTTCTGGAATGTGGCCAAAAAAACAGGAGAATGCCACAGAGTGGCACAATGACAGAGAGTGGAGTTTGACGCGGCAAGGAGTAACATACAAGGTTTATAGAGTGGCAACAATGAACAGACGTGGAGGTCCACTGCAAGCAGCAAGCATGAGATCACGCAGTTGGTACAATGACATTCTGGAGGTGGCAAAAAACAGGAGTAGGCCACAGAGGTGGGCACAAAGAAAAGAGAGTGAGGTGACGATGGCAAGGAAGCAACAGCAATTATGGTCAGAGAGTGGCACAATTGACACAGAGTGAGGTGACCGCAGCAAGCAAAAACAACAGCAGCAGCAGCATAATGATTTCAGAGATTGGCACATGGGAACCAGTGTTGGAAGTCACGCAAACTCAGCAACATCAGCAGCAGCATGAGGTCATAGAGTGGCTACAATGACAGAGTGGTGGGAGGTGGGTTTTGCAATACCAGTTTCAATGGTAAAAGATGGTGGGTAAGGGCAATATGGAGAAACTGGCAGCAATTGTGTGGCCCTTCAGGCCGGTGGGCGGCATCAGAATAGTGGCCCTGAGGCCAGGTAGTTTGAACCCAGACGTCATTTCTCACAGTTTTGGTTGAGACGTCCCAAGGCTTGGAATTCAGTCTGACGCTAAGGCAATTGGTGTGTGAAGATCCTGCCTATCCCAACGCCTGATTCATCATGACAATGTCCAGGTCGTTTTTCCAACATTTTCCCCGTGAAAAGCGGGGTTCTCCTTGGGTAATGAAATGGCACCCCCGCCCACTGACCACCCGCTCTGATGCCACACTACCATAACTGTCCGGGCAGGAACAACGCTTCCCTGCAAAACTCGGTGCAAGTTGCGGCCAAACATCCATTTTGGCCTGCCCAGTATATTCAGCGATCTACTAACTGGGGTGGCAGAGTGCTGTGCCAAGGTAGCCACAACCCTGTTGGTGTCAGGGTCTGCTCCAGGTCCTTCAGCTGGCTGCTGGTGACTTCCCTTCTCACTTGGGCTGGTGGGAGTGGAAGGCTTTCCTTTCTTCATCAGTGGACTCCAGCTTAGGGTTGCTTGCTGATGGAGCTGGTACTCTGCTCCTTACCCTCACCACCTAGCCCCATCAACCGGCGGCAGTAGTATAAACGAGAGCGCTGAAGAACCCCCCGGTCCAGACCTGTCATAGGATGGACTATTCCGCACATAGGCAGCGGCCAACTGACTACGAGGTATATCCCCCTATATTTTAAATTTGAGTTATGTACTCCCTCTCAATAGCTGGGAAAGGCTCCCCATTTTTGACCGTGTAAGCGAATGGTCCAATAGGTGTGGAGAGCCAGAAGTCCAACCCCTCTTGCCGGATGCTGACTATTTCGGCTGTCCACTAATCCAGGCAAATCCAGCATGCTGCGGGCCACTGCACAAGTTGACTTCCGAGGGGCCTCCCTCCTCATCTCCACTGTATACTGCCCACAACTGTGCTTTGTGGATCATCTGCCTCGGCCTTCCTCATCTCCATCTACCTCCTCCAAGATGGCTTCCAGCTCCTTTCCTATCTTTCCACCTGGGTAAGGAAAATCCACTCATTTCACCAGACAATGCTCTGCTCCAATGTCCCCTCCTCCTCCTCCCCATTTATCAGTCCCACCCCGGACTCATGTGCCCGGAAGATTTATTCGCACGTCCTTCCCAGTCCCCCCCCTGCCCATACAGATTTTTTCAGCATCGTTTTTATTTTTCGAGGACATGAAGCAGTGGAATGACCGGTTATTTCATCCGTAGTCCTGGTACTGACCAATAAGGTGCCTCCTCGAATGGCCCTCCAACAAACCGCCAAAAGGTGCACGCATGAGCTGCCCCCAACTGCTTGACATCAAAGTTACACAGGGGAGTACTCCCCTGTCCCTGGCCTGGATCATCAAAAAAATCTTAATGGCCTGTCCACTGTTCTTACAGTCCTGTCCAACAGGTTGCGGCCTGGGAAGTTTCCCAACGGTGGAAACATCGCATAACAGATTAGTGTGTATTTGGGGGAGGCCGTTCTGCCGCTTGGCAACTTCGTAGGACGGTGTTATCCTGGCTTTTTATAGGAAATGGCGAAGTTGGCATGCACAGTTTTCCTGGCCATTTTTTCAGAATGTTCCCCTTGAAGAATCGGTGGAAGACATCAGAAACCATTTTTTCACCACAACCAATTTGAAACCCGTTGCTGCCATGCAGGGAGCAATGGACCCTCCCTCCCTCGGTGTAGCTCGACACCCATGTTCCCTCCCATTGTCCCGTCTACCATGGTTTCGCCGATTTGCAGTTGGCGCGAAAGCCGACACAATCCGATTTCTTGCTGCATGGTCGATGAGACAGTTTCCTCCCCATTTGTGGGTGAACTTCGTTTCCTCCGATCAAGCCTGGTGTAGAACTGCGTGACACCGCTGTGGCCCTACACATGTGGTATGATGGAGGCAGTAAACTTTTATGTATGCTGAGATGGGGGTGGGGGTGGAGGAGGAGTAGGCCGGACAATGGTGCATTGTGGGGAGTCCGAAGTTTGCAACGTGGAGGAGAAAGCGCCGTCTCCTGGTCCAAGTAGTTTGGTGTCCTGGGCCGCGAATGCACAGTCTCCTAGGTGGGGCCGTAAAGGACATGTACTTGGGCCCCTGACCGTAGTTTACAGCCTTCCAATAACGTCCGCGCTGCCGTGGCACCTTGGAACAAACCGATAATCGTCAAAGGACTGCCAACCTCCCAGTTTCTACATATTTATTAAGAGCTGGTACTGGGCTTTTTGAAAAAAAAAATTACGGCCGGAAACCTCTCCATCTCGTCTCAGGAACAAGCCTTAAAGTTCTCTGAATGGTGGCAGAGTCCACCATTTGGAAAGTAGCGGGACTGCAGTCCAGAACACCTGGAACAGGAAGTAAACGGTCAGTTCCCCCTGCACCTAAGGGATGGATTGACCGCAGACTGTTTTTGTCTATTTGAAATCATCGCCTCGCAGAACAACTGCGAGGCCATGAGTTACGATGATCAGGAAGCATCTGACCGGAAGTGGTGATAGGCCAAAGAGAAAACAGCTCCCTTTCTGCTGAGGTGGTGGGAGCCTTGACCTGGCCTGCAATGGCAAATCGTGGCCCACCTGTCGCTGCTGCTGCTTGCTCTTGCTGGGCGGCGGGCAGGATTGGAACCACCACAAATCTGAAGCCACGTTTTCTCCCAGGCCACCGTATGGTGACGCTGCAATGTGTTTGACCGGCAGGGCCCTGGTTGCCACGTTTTCTCCCAGGCCAATCTTCACTTACCTCTGCCTACAGATTCTACATATTAACCCATAATCGGCTGCCACCGGTTGAGTTTACAAAGAACCTGCACACCGCCGAGTATCTGATTTTTTACCGCCAACTCTCCGCACTGATGACTAACTACCGCCGCTGGCCTTCGCTGAGCCCCCCTGTGCGCTACTTTCTTGGTACCTGCTGAAGGCGGGTTTTTACCCCGTGGCCGCTTAGCTCGCTCCCGACCTCTACAACTGCTGCTAACCCTGCTGACCATCACACGGCCACACAGCCCCACTGGCTGGCTGCTGCTGCTGCCCTGAACGCAATCTGGAATGCCCTTTTTCTTTCCCTCTGTAGACGGTGATTAACCCTTGCCTCACTCGCGGCCCTCCCAAGTGCCGGTCGGCAACAACATCATCATTTTGTGTTTTTCCACATCGACAACTGCTTGCCTCATCACCAGCTCTTGGTATGCAGAGGCTGACCCCATTCCACAACATGACCTCCCTTCACAATGCAACTCTCCACATCTATACTTTGCCCGTCTACTGCAAGAGATCAGGGGATATTGGCCCCCATTTATTCGCTGCCCAATTAGACTGCTGACCTGCCCTTTTTCAAAATTGTTCCATCCTCCGCTATATAGTGGGCAGCTGAGCCAGACCCACCATATTAAGAGTCTCTGGGGCCTGAGTGGAAACCGGATGGACAGAGGCTGGTTGAGGTCAGGTTAGGTGCCGCTTGAACCCGCCCCCGGGCCCCCATGCCAACTAAGGGTTGTGTCCCCTGGAACGTTCCCCACTTGAACTCTAGCTGGGGTTTGTCAGATGTCCATCTGGGAGGAACTTGGAATGACCTTGGCAACCAATCAAGAACCCATGGGGTTTGCTGGTCAGCAACAATCCCTGCCGCTTGAATGACAGTGGGCATGTTTTGGTGGCCTCACCGAGTGAACCCCCTCTTCCGACCTACCCTTGCAATTCTGCACCTGGGCCTTGCCCTCCAGGAATGTTTGTGTCCCACTGCCACTCGCAGGTAAAGAGCCCCTGCCCCAACCTCACTGTCTACATACTGTTTGTCCTAAAATGTTTGATGAACAATATCTGTATATGAATAAATACACAACCCTGTATTTGACTTCCAAAGTGAAACCCAGTAACAAGCTTGGTTACCCTTGGATATGAAATGAGCTCCACAATTGCCCAATAAAAAAATTTACTTGTATGGTGTCGATTAAAAACACTGTTGTGTTTTTACTGATTGTAAAAAGCACAAACAAAGCCTGTTTGTGCTTTTTACATTCAGTGAAAATACTACATTTGTTTTTTAACGACACAGTACAAGATATTGTTTTTAACCTTCTGATAAGAATTAATTTACAGGCAAAATTGGCTTCTGCTGGCCGGTTTTGAAAAAGAAGGTTTTTTCTTTAGTGACCAACAACAGCCAAGAACAACGCTTAATAAACCCAAGGATGTAACTTTGCGCAAAAAGAATTGAGCAACCAAAAACTACCAGCTTTGTAGCGTTTACAATGGCCGTGTAATTTACAGTACACAAAAAGAGAAAAAACATGTAATAACCTTCGGTTTTTTAGTGAATTATGACTACAAGGAAAAATGTAATTTTTTTGGCGGTGAAAAAAAGACGGTTTCCTTTGTAGTGACCACAATAGTCATAACAACACGTTAATTAACCCCTGGATGTAAATTGGGGGTGCAAAAAGAATGAGCAAACCAAAAACTACCAGCTATTGTTAGCGTGGTATTACAATGCGTGTATTTTTTTAACGGTACACCAAGAGAAAAACTTTATAATTAACCTTCGTTATGAATTATGCTACAGGAAAAATTTATTTTTTGGTGGTTGAAAAGAGGACGGTTTTCTTTTTAGTGACCACAACATCAGAACAACACTTAATTAACCCCTGGAATGTAAATTGCGCAATAGAATTTGACATCCAAAAACTACCAGCTTTTGTAAGCTGTTGTTACAATGGGCCTTGTATTTTACGTACATAAAAGAGAAAAACCACACAAAACAGAATTAGAAACGTAAGGAGAAAGCATCTCCGTGAGACCAAGCTTGAGACATTCCCCCAAAAATCGCTGTATAAAATGAGTTTTTCTTTTTATTAAAGAGATATCATAAGCACCGTGGGTCAGCACCTTCCCTAATCATTACAGTGAGAAGCGGTAAAGAATCTCCCAGCGTCGCGCCCTGAACTTAATTAGTGTGGTTGACGTCACAGGAATCCCGCCGGTCTCTTGAATTTGAGCTTTTCTATCTCTGCACATTGTCATGTCGGCTAGTGCCCTTCTTCCTCCCAGAGGTTTCTTTGCCCCCAACTGTTAACGCCATGTGCCTCGCAGCCCATTTTTATCAATGCAAAAGCACACTTCGTTCACCGCAAAGTACCCCCCAAACTTCGACTTCGTCAGAACCGAAGTTTTTTTCCGAAATACAGAAAAACGAATTCCAACTACATTAGAATCAAAATTCCGCCCATCCTCTTAGTCCATTACATTTTTTTTGGCTTAAGTTTACAAACACCTCTGGTGGTATTTCTGTAAAGTAAAATGGTAGACCACACATGGAATATTGTGACAGTTTTTGGCACCAGTGGCAACAGCAAAAAGAATATTTGTTATAGCTTGAACAAGGTTTAAAGGTTGGGGCTACCAAATATAATTAAAAGGACTTGGGTGTACTGCAAATACCCAGAAAGAATTAGCAGTTAGGGTATTTAGTGAAATAAGATGGCTTTTTGGGTACATATATATAAATATATCAAAAATTCAATATAGAGATCTCTCCCCAAGAATCAATTGCTATATAGGACTTGGTAATCTAGACAAGGGGGCGAAAACTATATCTGAGGAAAAGAAGGTTTTTTACATAAACATAGAAAAGGGATTCTTTACTGTAAGAAGCGTGAGACCTGTGGAACTCCGCTTGCATAGAGGAACTGGTCATGGTGAATTCACTAACAAGTTTCAAAAAAGGGTCTGGAATGCATTTCTAGAGTGTATATATAATATAGCAAGTTATAGTTACCCAGAATTCCTGAGAAGGTGTCGCTAGATTCAAGGAATTTATTCAGATTTGCCAGATTGGAGTACAGGGAATGGTCAACTTTTCCCCCTAAATTTAGAACAATTGGCTTCTATCTTACGGGGGTTTTGCTTCCCTCTAGATCAACACTATAGGACAATAAAGGCCTTAAACCGGATGATTTCACTGTCCTTTGTTTCTTCCGGCCTTTAACAAATTATGTTACCTGTATATAATCGAGTTATAAGGCCGAGTGTTTTTCAGCCCAAAAAAATGAGCTGAAAAAACCTCCACCTCGGCTTTATACTCGAGTCACTGTCGGCGCCTCGGGGCGCTGCGAATGGCCCTAGCGCCGGCAGGGGACACATTCTGCCTTACAATTCCGACTCCTCAGGAGCGCATATAGCCAGAAATGCCGTAGTAACAGCCCGATAGCCGATGGGCACTGCCGTGGCAACGTCCCGCTGTCGGCGATCTCTCTTCTTTCCCCTTTATTCAACTCCCTCCGGAGCGCAATAGAGGGGAAGATAACCCACAGCGGTGCAGAGAAGCGAGCCGCTCTCCTGCACCGCATGGACTCCGGGCGGGGGCGCAAAGCCAGACCCATCTCGGCCGACCGGAGAAATCGTGGCCCAGGCGCAGCGTGTGTCCTCAACGCTGCGTGCTGCGGCGCCTGATGACAATCAGCCCGCCTGAGTCGAGAAGACATGATCTGGCGCGGAGTCCCCAGGTAAATTTGTTTTTGTTGTTTTTTTGTTTGTTATTACCTGTTCTATTACCTGCCTATACCTGCCTATACCAGCCAATACCTGACTATACCAGCCTATTACCTGCCTATACCATCCTAAAAGACCTGACTATAACCTGCCTATTACCTGCCCCTATACCAGCCAATACCTGACTATACCTGCCTATTCCCCTGCTAACCAGCTATACCTGACTATACCTTCCTATTACCCATGCCTATACACTCTAATACCTGACCTATAACCTGCCAATACCAGCCTATACCGCCAATACCCTGACTATACCTGCCTATTACCTTGCCTATTATACTCAGCCTATACTGGAACTATACCCTGCCTATTACCTGCCTAACAGCTATACCCTGTCTATAACCTGCTAATACTGCCGTATAAACCTGACTTATACCTGCCCTATTACCTACCTCCTATAACCCAGACTATAAACCTTCCTGAATTACCAGACTATCACCTGCCTATTAACCACCTATACCCTGCCTATACCCAGCCTATGCTTAAAGCCTATACCAGCCTATACTAGCATATAACCTAGCCTAAACTCTTAACCTATACCTACCTATACCCAGCCTATACCTGCCTATACCCAGCCTATTGACCTAGCTATACCCTAAGCCCTCTACCAGCCTAATAACCCCACCCCAATAACAACAGGCCTATATCCCAGCCTAATACCCTACCTATTAGAACATATACCTGCCTATAACTGCTGTGGGGGACATTAAACTGCCTATACCTGCCCTATGAGGGACATATAAACCCTCCTATAAACAGCGCTGTGGGGACATTAAAGACCTGCCTATACCTGCCTATGTGGGACATATAATCTGCTATGGGGACATTTAAAATTTGCCTATGGTAATTTTATTTGGTATCCTTTTATTTTTTGATATTTACCAGTACCGCTGCAAATTTTCCACCCTAATGCGTTTTTTAACTCGATCATAGCTATCCCCCGTTTTTTTTGAGGCAAAGAGTAAGGTAACCTCCGGCTTATACTCGGGTCGGCTTATACTCGAGTATATACGGTAACTATGTATGTATGGATTTATGAAAGCCACAATCAGTTGAATGTAACAGGCACAGATGTTTTAGCACATCCTCTCTGTGTGTGAATATATTCTTAGAGATCCTTTAGATGAGCACTTGTATTGGAAAAGGCTAACATGGTACCTTTAATAATAAACATTCGTCATTCCTAAGTTTTCTAGTAAACTCCTAAGAAAGTTACAAGCTCAAAATTACAATATATTTTTGTAATATTTTGCAAGTTACTTGTCCTATTTAGCCAACAGCACCCTAGGATTTTCTTAGGAGCTTACTAGCAGACTTTGAAGTGGCGAATGTTTATTTAGAATGAACATCCTATTAAAAGGTACCACATTAGTCTATATATATCTTATAGTTCATTGGCTTAAAAATATTGTGCTGTTTTGCTTTTTTATCTAAATAATAACCCCCTGTGTAGTCAATTTTGCTTTTGGGTTTAATGTTGTCCACATAGGTCCTCTGGCCCAGTTTTTTTTCAACACTAAGTAGTGATGAACCAGTTCAAAATTTTAAGATTTCGGTAAACTCTTTGACTTAATTTTTCCCACAATGCCTGATTAAAGAAGACCATTGAAAGCCAAAAATATAAGCCCATACAGCTGTGCTTGCCATATCTGTTTGGTTAAAGTGACTAACCAAAGTGGACTTGTTTTTTAAAAACACCTGGCCTGCAAGTTTAAACCCCCAAAACGACTATCAATTTTTTTTTTATATCTACATTGTTATTGTATTGTATCATCATCATCATCATTACTTCACATTTGGTATTACCATTTGCAATGCCATTGGTTACTTTAATCATTATTCAATACCACATTATAACTACAATAAACATTTAAACATTCTCTTTGTTATGCAAGTAGTACATTATCTTAGTTTTGTTTTTACTGATAATTAATTTGCTGCATATCACCTGGTATTCAAACAGTCATCATTAAAGTATTTAATTAACATGAGAAAAACAACTGCAAAAACAGAACTTTTGGGCACTGAGTAAGATTTAGCAAATCCAAGCACTCTGTATAATATATTTCCATGTATATGAGAGTTAGGCATTATGTGAGCCTGCAAATAACAGCTTTGGGGTGTGGGAAAGATGCAGCCAGCAATACCAAGCTCCCTAACTATTGATGTCTTTGAAAAGGAAAATGCTATCTAACTAAGATCAGTCTGTACAGTACAGAGAGTGAGCTGAAAATGTCCTTGACAAGGCAATACAGTGAAATATATATAACATGGTCATGTGATTTTAGCAGCCAATGAGAGCCCTGCACCCCAACGATGACATTTTTGACACTTCTCTGTGCTCTGCACTGATTGGATGGCCACCAAAAGTGCTGAAAGGTGATTGATTGCTGCCAAAAGTTCAGACAGCCGCTGAAAACTAAACTGAAAATGGCTTGTCGAACTAGAACTAGAGCTTTACTCGAATGAAAAGTAAAATGTTCGGTTTGAGTTCTAAAAATTCGAGAAGTTCTACTAGAACTTAACTTTTCTAGAACAGTTCGATCAAAACTATCAGCGATCAGTAACCGGAGGAACAAAATCCCGACCAATAGGAGAATAGATGGGCTAAATGTTTCAGATAAGTAACAATAATGAGTTACATCTGTTTGGAAATTATAAACACTTTCATTTAAGACTGAAAAACTAATGAAATCATTTAACCCTTTTCTCTGGTTCTAGTGGGATTTGGTATTTTCACTAACATTACTTTGTGGCAATGAAATATTTCTAATTTTAATTGTATTATTTTCATAAATAATAAATATACAATTAGAAACATATTTGCAATAAAAACTATGTAGGCATAAAAACTACTACTTACAGTCACCTATCACAGATATAGAGGGTAGAAGCTTATTCTGCTAACATTCAGTTTGGGACAAACCAAATTGAATCACTGATACTGAACTTAGCCATAACCCAAATCCAAAGTACAACACTACACTACTAGTGTAATGTTTTAAAAATTATATCCCTGGTGGCCAAGTGGGTTATAAATAATATCTCTATCTCTGGTGGTCTTTTAGCAACTTTATAATTAAAATGTAATCCCTTACTGACATTTGACATACAGGTACATCATAGAGGACATGTACTTGCCTCAAAGTGATGGACCTGTAGGTCATGGAGACTGCACAAAAATGGCTATAAGTTAAAGCCAGGGACCTACACTATTGCCTCCTACTGGAGTGTACAATCTCGGCCATTTAACCACTTAGATGCAACAGTCAATAGTGTGCATCTAAGGAGTTTGACAAAGGTAGGTGGCTCCCTCTGTCCCCATAAGCATCCCAGTGTGTGATTTCAGGGACATGTCAGCCCAAAGGCATATCAAAGGCCTCCATGTTGTCTGTGAAGTCAGTATGCCAGGCTGACTGACAGTAGAAAAAAAAGATATATTAACAAAATATAACCTATATGATGAACGCTGTAAAAAAGCAAAACAAAAACAAAGCAATGTGTTCATCCTGCTGCCCATAAAATAGAATGAAAAGCATCAAAAAGTCCCATGAAACCCAAAGTTTTACCGATGAAAATGTCAGTTTATCCTGACAAAAAAAAGCATTTACATAACTTGGTCAACAGAAAACTAAGAAGTCAGGCATAAACATTGTTTAAAAAAATATTGTGTAACAGTGCTACAACATAAAAAAATCTAAATTCGGTATAGCTCTAGCCATATCGACTCACAGAGTAAAACTAATATGCCATTTATACCACAAGCTGAGCACTGTAAAAAAAAACACCACTAGAATCACTGTATTTTCTTCATCCTTCCTCCCAAAAAAAAACAAATTAAAAAGTGATTAAAATGTTAAGTACCAATGACAACATCAGCTTAGCCCTTATGCCGTTCAACAGATAAAATATAAAATTTATGTTTTTCAGACTATGGTGATGCAAAATCTTTATTTTTCAAGTGTCTTTGTGTAAAATAGTGAAACATGGCAAATTTGGAATTGCTATATTTGCTATATTTTATTCATTTAATTTCCTATAATGCAGAATAAAAAGCAATCAAAAAGTCAAATGAACCTCCAAATAGTACCAATGTAAGCATCAACTCATCCCACAAAAATAAAAAAACAAACCATTTCTCAGCTATGTACTGTATATAGAAAAATCTATAGAAAAATATGACAACATAAAAACACACTGGGCGACATGTATGAAGATTGGCGCGTTGGAGCGCCCGTTTTCAAGCTCTCGAACGTGAAAGCTGCGCCTTATGTATGTCGGCACCCGAGGTGCGCTCATACATGCGGTGTAAAGTCCCCTGCGCCTCGCCAGTGTGTGAGGTGCAGTGCGGGACTTAGGCGCAGAAGGACTGCGCCTCACCTGTATCTCCGTGGATTGGAAGATTCACCGCCTGAGGAGGTGCGCTCATACATGCGGTGAAAAGTTCCCTGCGCCTCGCCAGTGTGTGAGGCGCAGTGCGGGACTGAGGTGCAGAAGGACTGTGCCTCACCTTCATCTCCGTGGATCAGAAGATTCACAGCCTGAGGAGGTGCGCTCATACATGCGGTGAAAAGTTCCCTGCGCCTCGCCAGTGTGTGTGGCGCAGTGCGGGACTTAGGCGCAGTGCGGTACTGCACCTAACATGTATTCCGATTTGAGACAGTCTGGAAAACAGCGAGAAATCATTAAACATGTTAGTGAATAGCAAAAAGAGTTGTCTTTCAAATGAATGAATGAATAAAGAGAAAAATCAAAACTGTCTAAAAGCGAATAAATGTAGTGAAAAAGTGGATCATTTAAAATTAAAGGGAAAATATATAAAATCGCTCAAGAAATAAAACTCAGCTCTCAGCTCCGTGAGGCATGGAGTATGAATAAAAAACTTTTTATTAGGTGTACATTATCTGAAAAAGAGCTCAAACCTTCTAAAAAAATACATAAATAAAATCACTAACAAAAAATCAATAACCGCGCAACATCAGGAGTTGGGATATTGAAAATTGCCGGGAAATACAGTATTTCAAATTCTGTAAGCGCTTCTCATTGGTCGGCATAAACCAGCCAATCAGAATAGGAGCGACAGTGACCTTTTATAACCTATGGAGTAGTGTTGACCAATCAAATCAAAAGGCGGGACAGTTCAAAATACAGTAAAAAAGGCAGAAAAGAGCTGATTGGTTGAGCTTACGGGGGCTTGGCTATCCCGGCCAATCAGAGCTCGAGCTACTTTGTCCCATTGTAGTCTATGGAGAGATGGGGCAGTGAAATCTCAGCTCCGTGCGTCATGGAGTATTAGTAAATAAATATAGAAGAAGAAGAAGTAGAATGTCCAGCGTCTTTAAAAGCCATATCCTTTATTTATATTTCGAATAGCAGCAACATCGATCCAACACACTTAAAAACATGCCAACGCGTTTCAGGCCTCACGGGCCCTTCCTCATGGCATAACTACAAGTTTCTATAACCTTCATTTTATAAAAATATACCGACCAATCATAGGTCTGATACAAAACATGTGACCATGACAAAGATAAATATATGCACACAGAATTTTCACTATTGGTATAATACAACACTGATACACGTAGATACATTATACTTTAATAATATAAAACTAAATCTGTTCTCTTATTTAAACCATCTGGTTGGTATGATCTAAGAAGAAAAATCCAATAAGCTTCGCGTGTGCGAAGCTTACGGATACGATCCCCTCCTCTTTTAGGAGGTATAACTCTTTCTAGACCGATTACTGACAATGTGTCAGTTTTCCGGTCATGAAATTGAATACAATGTGCAGAAACTGCTGATATCCTGTGAAGCTCTGTTGCGACCGGCGCCCGCGACCCCTCCTGCGGGCGCCGGCGCAGCTCTGCCTCGGTCCCCGGGACGGGTGCTGCCGCTGCCCGGGTGTCGGGCGGCGGGCGCACCCGCCCTCCGGCGCGCCAGTACTTACCCGGCCGCGCTCCTGTGTCCCTGCAGCCTCCTGCTGTCCGGCGCGCGCGTCCCTGTGATCTAAGGCGCGCGCGCGCCGGCTCTGTGAGATTTAAAGGGGCAGTGCGCCGGTAATTGGGTAATTGCCGGGCACTGCCTCTATTTCACCTGGGCGCTTCCGCCCGCTCCCTGCCGGATCTTTAGTGCCTTGCCTATTGAGAAAGCGTTCCTATTGCCTCGTCCTGATCTACCGTGTACCGTATCCTCGCTTCCGTCTCTTGACCACGAATCTCTGCCGCCTGCCCTGACCGCCTGCCTGTCCACGACCACGAACCATAGCTGCCTGCCCTGACCTTCTGCCTGACCCCGACTACGAGCCTGCCTGACGATTTTGCACCACACTATACTTCGGCTGCCACCTCAAGCAAGTCACGTCAGGGGTAGCGACCTGGTAGACTCCCGCTGCAGCAAGTCCATCCTGCTTTGCGGCGGGCTCTGGTGAAAACCGGGACCTACTTAGATTCCGTTCCCTGGTGTGGCTTACACCATCGCTTGTGGTGGTCCAGTGGATCCACTTCCGCGTCCGGAACCGTAACAAGCTCATTTGATTTTACATCGGAGAGATGTCTCCGTATTCTCACTTTGAGCTGACAAGAGGTGGAACCTACATATTGTTTGTGGCATTGTTCACACGATATTATATATACCACATAGGTTGAGTTACAATTTACATAGGTTTTCATATAATATTTCTCATTGGTTACATATGATGAAAATCCTGATGTAATTTGCAAAAAAGAACAACTTATAAATTTTTTATGTGAACATTTAAAACAACCTTTGAATTTCAGCCAAGTAGGTTTTGATGTTTTTACAGGTAAGAGGGATGGTGACAAAATATTGCCAAGGGTTAAACTTTTTCTAGATACACATTTTACACCATCTTTGAGTATTTTATAATATCCCGGATCATTGTATAAAATTGGCAGATGTTTCAACATGATCTGAGATATTTGTTTATACTCCTGGGAATATGTAGTAGAAAACACCATTTTTGTTTTCCGTTGTTCATATTCCCTAGTATCTCTTTTATTATTTCTATATTTTAGTAAAGTTTCTCTAGGCATTTCGGCAACTTTATTTTCTGCTGACTTAATCATCCATTGTGGAAATTGTCGTTCAGTAAGTCTACAATGTAGGGCTTTCACATCTTTCTCATATGTGTTGACATTTGTATTGTTACGTTTTAATCTGATATATTCACCTACCGGTACTGATTTGATAGTATGAAGAGGATGGTTAGAACATGCATGAAGTATTGAATTTCCTGCTGTATCTTTTCTATAAGATTCACTATGTATAGCTGCATACGTCATATCACCAATCAGGGTTAAATCCAAAAAAGTAATTTTATCAAAATGATATGTATAAGTGAATTTCAATCCTACTAGGGAATATGAACAACGGAAAACAAAAATGGTGTTTTCTACTACATATTCCCAGGAGTATAAACAAATATCTCAAATCATGTTGAAACATCTGCCAATTTTATACAATGATCCGGGATATTATAAAATACTCAAAGATGGTGTAAAATGTGTATCTAGAAAAAGTTTAACCCTTGGCAATATTTTGTCACCATCCCTCTTACCTGTAAAAACATCAAAACCTACTTGGCTGAAATTCAAAGGTTGTTTTAAATGTTCACATAAAAATGTATATGTTGTTCTTTTTTGCAAATTACATCAGGATTTTTATCATATGTAACCAATGAGAAATATAATATAAAAACCTATGTAAATTGTAACTCAACCTATGTGGTATATATAATATCGTGTGAACAATGCCACAAACAATATGTAGGTTCCACCTCTTGTCAGCTCAAAGTGAGAATATGGAGATACCTCTCCGATGTAAAATCAAATGAGCTTCACAGGATATCAGCAGTTTCTGCACATTGTATTCAATTTCATGACCGGAAAACT
This sequence comes from Phyllomedusa bahiana, assembly GCA_025379985.1. Lineage (NCBI taxonomy): Eukaryota > Metazoa > Chordata > Amphibia > Anura > Hylidae > Phyllomedusa > Phyllomedusa bahiana. Next base: position 17,974 of record JAODAL010032065.1, on the reverse strand, counting down.
GACACATTGTCAGTAATCGGTCTAGAAAGGGTTATACCTCCTAAAAGAGGAGGGGATCGTATCCGTAAGCTTCGCACACGCGAGGCTTATTGGATTTTTCTTCTTAGATCATACCAACCATATGGTTTAAATAAGAGAACAGATTTAGTTTTATATTATTAAAGTATAATGTATATACGTTTATTAGTGTTGTATTATATTAATAGTGAAAATTCTGTGTGCATATATTTATCTTTGTCATGGTCACATGTTTTGTATCAGACCTATGATTGGTCGGTATATTTTTATAAAATGGAGGCTGTAGAAACTTGTAGTTATGCCATGAGAAATGGCCCGTGAGGCCTGAAACGCGTTGGCATGTTTTTAAGTGTGTTGGATCGATGTTGCTGCTATTCGAAATATAAATAAAGGATATGGCTTTTAAAGACGCTGGACATTCTACTTCTTCTATATGAATTATTGCGGTCCTGCAAGTCCGTGCATCTTGGATTCGGTGAGCCGGTAAAATCTTTTGTCTTTGAACTTATTAGTAAATAAAGCGTTTTTATTAAGTGTAAAACATTCTCTGTAAAAGAGCTTAAACCTTCTAAAAACATACATCACTCAAATCACTAACAACGCGTTTGTCGCTGTCACCAGCGCAACATCAGGAATTGCGAAATAGAAAATTGCTGAGAAATACAGTAATTCAAATTCTGTAAGTTCTTCTCATTGGTCGGCAAAAACCAACCAATAAGAATAGGAGCGACAATGAACCATTATAACCTATTGAGTAGTATTGACCAATCAAGTGAAAAGGCGGGACAGTTCAAAATACAGTAAAAAAGGCAGAAAAGAGCTGATTGGTTGAGCCCAGGAGGCAGATATGAATCCACCAATCATATGTAGTGCGTCGATTTTGAGTGTAGCAAGAAGGGCGCGATAGAAGGGCGCTCTAAAAGTTATTACTGTCTATGGGAAATATTCTAGTACTGTGATTGGTTGGGGGAAGAGGGGCTTGTCCTGCTTAGCCAATCAGCGGGTGAGCTACTTATCTCATAGAGTTCTATGGGTGATGGATTTGTTTTCTCATTTTGTCTCTCATAGTTGAGGTCTACCTATGATGGCAATTACAAGCCTCTCATCTTTTTAAGTGGGAGAACTTGCACAATTGGTGGCTGACTAAATACTTTTTTTCCCCACTGTACTAGTTTAAGGTAAACTTTTGAATGAATAAAAAACTATAATTAGAATGATATCTAGTAATCTATTAGAAAAGATAGTTATAATGCTAAATATAATTCTGTTTATCTTTTGTGCAAGCTCAATTCATTATAACATATAATGATATTTTGATTATAACAATTAAAATGTGATTATTGTCAGAAATTGTCGCTGCAATTATTGTCAATGTCAGAATGCTTCCAGGGACCACTTAGTTTTAGCTTTAGTTTAAAAGTGTTTTTCCTAATTTATGTATTGCATACACTGTAACAACTGATAATAAGAACCATATAGGTGATGCCAAGATGTTGACACACCCTAGAAAGATATCTATAGCAGCTATCAAGAATTCACTAGTCCTTACTGTATTGTTAAAATGATAGAGACATGCTGTACAGTTTTGAAGGGGGTATACTGCAAAAAAAAAAAAAAATCAAATAGCTTGCCAAAGTCATCATTAGTCTTTTTTGTATTAATTTGTGCTTTACTGTGCTGTGCGTAACCTTCCTTCTCTGCCTCCAAGAACCAGCATTTCCTATAAAAGTACAAGCCCCGGGTAGACAGGATCAAAAGGGTGTAGCTGCAAAGGCTGACCTGAAAATGCTAATTCCGTCTGGTCACCTGATCTACTGGCCTTGACACACAGTTGAAAGCTCAGATTGGCCCACAAAGGAACCCTCAATAGTGCACCGGGCATGGTTGGACTTTGAGCATAGCAGACCAGGTTTTGCTTTTCAGGAAGCAAAAGACAGTGTACGCATGTCATATGCAGTATGTGCGGTCATGTACAGTAGCTGTATAGTGGGCCCCAAGAATAATCTCTGCTGGGGGCCCCAAGTCTGACACTCCATAACTGTTTAATGCTTGTAGACACACAGAACTATTAAGTTTCCTGTCACTCAACAGCTGATATAAAACTGCAGGAAGTGAATGGAATATTTTATGAGCACCTGACTGGTAAAGATATTGGTTAGATACTATACTTTTGTTTTTACTAGATATCTCATTTATTGTACTTCGTTCTTGACCTTGTCTTGTGATCAAAGTTGCGTGCAACCTTTCTAATTATTACTAATATTTTCTGAAGACCTTTTGTAGGCCTGATGAAGGGTCCTGATAAATCCACAAACAAGTCATAAATCATTTAAGCTATTAAAACTCCCATTAAATAGTTGTTAATCACAATTTGAAAACTTTTTCAGCCTCAGATTGAAGGAACCTAAAAGGAATAACAAAAAAGTGACTACTTATGTGATTAGTGTTTTAATATACACCAATCCTTGCTCCATTGTCTCCCCAGATTCCTCCATGCACTTGGCAATGTCCACCAAAGTAGATGATACATTTACTGAACTGGGCATACTAACCACATTGATAGGGCGCGTTCTCATGACACAGGACAAATACCGTTCGGTTTGCCCTCCGGTATTTGTCCTGTTTTGCGGCCGTCCCCACGGCCACGTGGGGGACGGCTTTTCTCCGAGATGAACGGAGGAAAAGCCCTCCCCCTTCACATTGAGAAGCACAGATTCCATCTGGAAATTGGACTGAAGATTGTGCTTCCACAATGTTTTGCGGCCTGACCGCGAGCGGAAAAACTGCCGGACGGAAAACCCTTGCAGTGAGGACTGCTGCACAGGTTTTCTATAGAGCACCATTGTGCTCATTTTCGGCCGGTTTTTCAGGCGGTCTGAAAAACCGCAAACCGGCTGAAAAACCGGCCGAAAACAATTGCCGTGGGGACATGCTCATAGAGTGTAGCACCCTATGGACATGTACTTCTTTATGGTTGACAGATTGAAGATTTCAAAGTTTAAGAGTTCAGAGCTTTGACTTATTGTTTCATTTACATGCTTATTATCGCATTAACTCAAATTATACTGCTCTTGCGGTGATACAATTTTTAATAAGAAAATGTTGGTGTCAACTAGAGATGGGCAAAGTTCTCAAAAATTCGATTCGGTGACTTCGCTGAATTTCCTGACAAAATTCATTTCAGTCCGAATTACTTCGGGACGAATTGCGTTAAAAAACAGCTATTTCCAGGATGCACAGAGCCTGCAGGGTGCTGTAGAACATTGTGCCATGCTTAAATATGCAGAGGGAGCTTGGTTTGGTCTTCATACAATGTTGTGTTTTAGTATGACACGCACATGACTGCCGCCGCTCTTAGAATCGCTTCACTATAAAATTCTCTGGGCACTTAAGAGGCCAAAACTAACCAAAAAACTGAAGCGGGAACGTAGCCTGATAAAGTCATGGCAGCGAAAGCTGGAAAAAAAACAAGCTGAAGGCTCAGGTGGCATCATCAGTGACAGAGTGTGGAGGTGACGGCGGCAGCCACAGCAGCATGAGGCTAGAGAGTGGCACAATGACATTCTGGAGGTGGCAAAAACAGGAGTAGGCCACAGAAAGGCACAATGACACAGTGTGCAGGTTACGGCAGCAGCCACAGCAGCATCATGAGGTCAGACAGTGGCACAATGACATTCTGGAGGTGGCAAAAACAGGAGTAGGCCACAGAGTGGCACAATGACACAGTGTGTAGGTTACGGCAGCAGCCACAGCAGCAGCATGAGGTCAGACAGTGGCACAATGACATTCTGGAGGTGGCAAAAACAGGAGTAGGCCACAGAGTGGCACAATGACACAGTGTGGAGGTCACGGCAGCAGCCACAGCAGCGGCAGGAGGTCAGACAGTGGCACAATGACACAGTGTGTAGGTTACGGCAGCAGCCACAGCAGAAGCATGAGGTCAGGCAGTGGCACAATGACATTCTGGAGGTGGCAAAACAGTAGTAGGCCACAAAGTGCACAATGACAGAGAGTGGAGGTGACGGCAACAGCAGCAAGAGGTCAGAAAGTGGCACAATGACAGAGTGTGTAGGTCACGGCAACAGCCACAGCAGCAGCACAAGGTCAGACAGTGGCACAATGACAGAGTGTGAAGGTTACGGCAGCAGCCACAGCAGAAGCATGAGGTCAAGCAGTGGCACAAAGACATTCTGGAGATGGCAAAACAGTAGTAGGCGACAGAGTGGCACAATGACAGAGATTGGAGGTCACGGCAGCAGCAGCATGAGGTCAGAGAGTGGCACAATGTACTTCTGGAGGTGGCAAAAACAGGAGTAGGCCACAGAGTGGCACAATGAAAGAGAGTGGAGGTCACTGCAGAAGCATGAGGTCAGAGAGTGGCACAATGAAATTCTGGAGGTGGCAAAAACAGGAGTAGGCCACGAGGGGGCACAATAACAGAGAGTGGAGGTCTCTCGCAGCAGCAATGAGGTCAGAGAGTGGCCAATGAAATTTGGAGGTGGAAAAAAAAACAGGAGTGGCCAAAAGGTGGCACAATGACAAAGAGTGGGGGGTCACGGCACAGCAGCATGGGGTCAGAAGTGGCACTATGTCCGCGGATCTTTAACTGGGGTGGCGAGTGCTGTCCAAAGTGCCATGATTTTGGGTTTTCAGGTCTGCTCCGGGTCCTGTGCTGCTCTTGCGCGGGCGTCTGCCCTCCTCACTAGGCGGGGAGAAGGAAGCTTCTCATCAGTGACCCCAGATTAGGTTGTGTGATGGGCTGGAAAGCTCCCCCCCCCGCACCTTCCCCACAGCACCGCGGCAGTAGACGAAAGGCTGAAGAATTGGTCAAACCGTCAAAGGAGGGACTGCCGCACATAGGAGGGGCCAACTGAATACGGGGGATTTCCCCCTATAGTATTTGGTTTGCCCTCCCTTCAGCAGTGGGAAAAAGGCTTATTTTGACCGGTCGGGTCCAATAGGGGGGGAGCAGAAGCCCCTCCGGAAATGCTGAATTCGGCTGAACCAGGAAAATCAGCATCTGGGCCTTTGCACAAGTGACCCCCAGGGGCTTCCTCCCTCCATCTCCACGTATACTGCCCGGGCTTGGGGTCATCTGCCTCGTTTTCCCTCATCTCCATTACCTCCTCCACTGCTCCTGGGGCCTCCTCTCTTGTCCCCTGGGTAAAAATCCAGTCATTTCCCCAACAATCTTTTGCCCCAAATTCCTTTCTCCTCCTCCCCCCTGCTTTCAGCCCCCACCGGACCCCTTGGCCGAAAGGTTTGGTTTCCCAGTCTCCGTCCCCTGCCCAGAAAGTTTTTTTTCAGCACTGTTCCGGGACATGAAGCAGGGGAATGACGTTTTTTTCATCCCGTACCCCTGGCGATGACAAATAACGTCCCTCCTCGAATGGCCTAAAAAAAAAGGGCGGTGTCACGATGGCTGCCCTGGCTGACATCAATGTTACATAGGGGAGTACTCCTGTCCGCCTGAATCATCAAAAAATTGTTAATGGCTTTTCTCTGTTCATACAGTCGGTCCAACATGTGCAGGCTGGAATTCCAACGGGTGGAAACATCGCATATCAGAGTGTGTTGGGGGAAGCCATTCTGCCACTGCAACTCAAGGAGGGTGTTCCTGGCTTTGTAGGAATGGATGAAGTGCATGCATAGTTTCCTGGCCATTTTCAGAATTTTCTGAAGATCGGTGGAAGACTTCAGGAACCTTTTCACAACCAGAATGAACACATGCGGCATGCAGGGCGCATGGACCATCCCTCCTCGGTGCAGCGCGGACACCATGTTACTCCCATTGTCTGTCACCATGGATCCGTTTGCAGTTGGCAAGGAGAAAGCCACACATAGATTTCTTGCTGCATGACGCGGAGCGGTTCCTCCCCTGTGTGACTTCGTCCGCCAAGGCAAGCCAGGTGTAGAACTGCATGACACCGCTGTGCCCTACACATGTGGTATGATGGAGCAATACTTGTGGAGGCTGAGATGATGGTGGTGGTGGAGGAGGACGAGGCGGACATTGGCGCAGAAGCCGCAGTTTGACCACTTGAGAGAGAAAGCGGCGTCTCCTGTCCAAGTTGTTGGTGGGCCTGGGCGGGAAGCACATTCACCCAGTGGGCCGAAAAGGGACATGTACTGGCCCTGACCGTAGTTACAGCTCCAGACGTCCGTGCTGCCGTGCCCCTTTGGGAAAACAAACCGATAAGCCAAGGACTGGCCCTCCTTCTGTTCTAATTATTTATGAAGTGATGGTATTTCCTTTTTGGAAAAGAAATTACGGCTTGGAACTCTCCATTCGGGTTGGCACAAGCCTTAGTTCTCTGAACGGTGCAGAGTCCACCATTTGGAAAGGGAGGGACTGCAGTACCAAACAACTTGGCAGGAGCACGGTCAGCTTCTGCACCTTAGGATGGTTGGACGCATACTGTTGTCTCTTTGCAATCGCCTCGCTGAACGTCTGTTGGCGCCATGAGTAGCGAGGAGCAAGAGCATCTGGACCGGGAGATGATGGCAACGAGAAACAGCTCCCTTCTTCAGAGGTTGTGGAGCCTTGACTGCTGCAATGGCATGCGTCCCAAAGGGTGCTGCTGCTGCTGCTGTTGCTGCGGTGGCAGGATGGACCACCACATCTGAGCCACGTTTCTCCCAGGTCACCGGATGGTGACGCTGCATTGTGTTGACGCAGGGCCGTGGTTCAAAAGTTAGCTCCCTGGCCACGCTTCACTTTCTCCCCACAGATTCTAAAATATTCCATATTCGGCTCCTCGGTGTCCTTGCAAAGAACTGCCACACCGCCGAGTAGCTGATTTTAACCGCCAACCGCCCCTGCACGGGTGACTACTACCACCGCTGCCTCGTGACCCCCTGTGACGCTACTTTCTTGGACCTGCGAAGCGGTTTTCTACCCTTTTGGCCGTTTGGGCTCCTGACCTCACACTGCTGCTACCCTGCTGACTCACGGCCACACAACCCACTTGCTGGCTGCGCCGCTGCCTGACGCGCCAGCTGACGCCTTATTCTCCTGACGATGAGGAAGTCCTTGCTTCACCCGGCTCCCAAGTGCGGTCGGCTACATCATCATCGATTTGTTTTTCATCATCACGCTGTCCTCATCACCGGTCTTGGTATGCAGAGGCTGACCCCTCACAACATGACCTCCCATGCCACTCTCCACATGCCACTCTCCACATCTATACTTTGCAAGAAGCAGGGGATATTGGCCCCATTTCTTCGCTGCCAAGTAGCTACTGACTGCCCTCCTCAAATCGTTCATCCTCGCTATATAGTGGCGCTGAGCCCAGACCACATAGCAGATCTCTGGCTGAAGGAACCCGGATGGACAGAGGCGGGTTGAGGACAGGTGGGGGGCCGCTGACCGCTCCCGGCCATGCCAACTAAAGGGGTTTTGTCTGACGTCCCACCGTCTCTTGGCTGGGGTTGTAGATGTCATCTGGGAGGAAGTGGATGACCTAGTCAACCAATCAAGAAACCCCCGGGTTGCTGGTCAACACACGCCGCTAGATGACAGCGGCAGTTGGGGGCCTCACCGAGTGACCCCTGCTGCGACGTCCCCCTTTATGTGCTGCGACCTGGGCCTGCTCCCGGAATGTTTGTGCCATGCCACTCGCAGTGAAGAGCCTGCCACCTCTCTGTCTGACATACTGTTTGTTCTAAAATGTACAGAAACTGTTTGATGAAGATATCTGTATATGATGAATACACACCCTGTATTTGACTCCAAATGAACCCAGTAACAAGCTTGGTTAACCCTTGGATATAAATTGCGCTCCACAAATGGCCAGGAAAATTTTACTTGTATGTGCCGTTAAAAATACTGTGTATTTTACTGAATATAAAAGCACAAACAGGCTTAATTAACCTTTGGTTGTGAATTATGCTACAGGCAAAATGTATTTTTTGGTGTTGAAAAAGAACGTTTCTTTTAGTGTCCACAACAGCAGAACAACGCTTAATTAACCCCTGGATCTAAATTGCGCAAAAGAAATGAGCAACCAAAAATTACCAGCTTTGTAGCGTTTTTTAAAATGGCGTGTATTTTTACGTTACACAACAACAGAAAAACTTGTAATTAACCCTTGGTTGTGAATTATGCCACTGGCAAAATTTCTTTTTTGCCGGTGAAAAGGATCCTTTCTTTTAGTGACCACAACAGCAGAATAATACTTAATTAACCCCTGGATCTAAATTGCGCAAGAGCGCAATCAAGTGGAATAAAAAACAAACAACAGCTCCCAAAGGTGTATTATGGCCCGCTACCTTTTAAAGTTGTACAGAATGGTACAACACATATATCCAGCATAAATCGATGTATCGATATAGCCTCAGGTTCTCCGTCAGTCAGCAGCATAGGACTCTCCGTACTCATGGGAAAACTCTGCGCTGAGGATCCACGGCAGAAATACAAGTTCTATTGCAAAGGAGAAAAACTAGTGCTCGGAGAAGAAAAATCTAAGAACACCTGGGTAAGTTAAACCACTGGAGTGGTGTCTTAGTTTATTTAAAATAAACTAAGACACCACTCCAGTGGTTTAACTTAACCAGGTGTTCTTGATTTTTCTTCTCCGAGCGCTAGTTTTTCTCCTTTGCAATAGAACTTGGTTGTGAATTATGCCACTGGCAAAATTTATTTTTTGGCGGTGAAAAGGAACGTTTCTTTTAGTGACCACAACAGCAGAACAATACTTAATTAACCCCTGGATCTAAATTGCGCAAAAGAAATGAGCAACCCAAAATTACCAGCTTTGTAGCGGGTTAAAATGGCGTGTATTTTACGGTACACAACAACAGAAAAACTTGTAATTAACCTTCGGTTGTGAATTATGCGACAGGCAAAATTTCTTTTTTGGCGGTGAAAAAAGAACGTTTATTTTAGTGACCACAACAGCAGAACAACGCTTAATTAACCCCTGGATGTAAATTGTGCAAAATAAATGAGCAACCAAAAATTAAGTGGTATTTGGATTGTAAAAACACTGTTTTCTTTAAATGAATACAACAGGAACAGGCTTAGGTAACCTTGGATATTCAATGTGCTGTGAGCAGATAGCATTAAAATGTATATGCGTTCATTGGGAAACGCACATTGGACTTCCATTCCAATACCCCACAAAATCAGAATTAGAACGTAAGAGAAGCAGTCTCTGAACCAAGCTGTGACACCCCCCCAAAAATCGCTGTATAAAAATGAGTTCTTTAGTATCAGCTATCATAAGCAGCCGCGGCAGCACCTTCCCTACTCAGGAGAGTGAGAGCGTTATGAGCTCCCAGCGTCGGGCCCGGACTTATATAGTGCGGTGACGTCACAGAATCCCGCCGGTCTCTGATTGGCTTCATCTCTGCACATGCAGTCTGTCATGCAGGCTATGCCCTTCTTTCTCCCAGAGTTCTTTGCCCCATGTAACGCCATGTGCTCGCAGCCATTTTATCAATCAAAAGCACGCTTCATTCCCGCGAAGTACCTCAAACTTCAACTTCGTTCAGAACCGAAGTTTTCATGAAATTCTAAACGAAGTCCACTTCGTTAGAATCAATTCGCCCATCTATAGTGTCAACACCTACAGAAAACTGATCATATCCTCTTAGATGGGAATTAAAGAGACTACTGTATCTAAATTTTGCAGTTTTGAAATCATTGGGGGAGGAAGATTTATCAATACTGTCTAATACTTAGGGAGACATGTATGAAAGAAGGTGCTTCGAAGTGAATTATCATATCTTGTTTTCAGTGTATAATGGGCCTGGATGTATGAAAGTGTATTTTGTGCGCTCATAAATGGCGTCTAAAGTTCATTGTGCCTCATCTGTGTGTTAGGCGCATTACGGAACTTTGCTGCATTAATAATGTGTCAAACATGTAAAAGGGCTATAAATAGGCTGGAAATAAAGGAAAAGTCATTAGAATACCATGTCAGTGAATAGAAACTATGGTACTGATCCTGTTTGGTGGACCACAGATCCCAGCAGGACCTGTGGTGTGCTGGCTCTTGCTGTATGTAGAATAAAGAGTGAAAGCAGCAAAAATACATTTCAAATTTAATGTCGTAAAAATTAAAAATTTAAAAATCTGAACAACTCCATCAGTGGGTTGTTCAATGTAAAACTAGTTTTAGATTCTATTAATTTTAAATACATTTTATAGGAGATATTTTTATATTTTCGAGATATTATATATTTTATATACATTTTATATGTTAAAATTTTTTAACATTTAAATAATTTAATTTTAAATAGATTGATAATTATCATAAATTACTTTTTATTTTTGTACTGGTATAGGTTGAGAAATAAGGGACATTTTTTACCACTGTGGCAAATCTAGCTCCACTTCGACTATTCAGGCTCAGACAGACCACATTAATATATGTCTGCCTGTCTGTGCAGTAATGTGCCTAGTTTTGCCGACCTGCATTCATATATGTGTCTAATATTACAAGTGTGGTGCACCCCAGGAACCCCAGAACACACCTCATGTTAGGCGCATTAAAAAGTGTTGAGTCTTGCAAACAATGCGCCTATCACTTTTTTTGGTGCATTATACATGGCAACCCGCTTACTTTTGGTGCATTTAACTCCAGAAAAGGGACAAAAATTATCTCATTTTCCCCCTTAGTGTAAGTTAAATGAGGAGTTTTAAAATGGCCATTTATCATAGTGTAAATAAGTCTGGTATGTTTTTAAACTTTCTGCTACTCTAAAAAACTTAGAACATGTTAAATCTTCCACCTAGTTTTAGGGCAGAACATGAACATGTGGGTGTAAAGGGGGACTGCTTGGATCCGCAAAATGGAAAAAGCCCCCCCCCCACACCCCCAAAAAAAAGACTAAAAAAATGGTGGGGAAATGCTTTTTTTTGTTTTTGGGCATGTGTATCCCTTTAAAATTTGGCCCATTTCTTTATTTCTTTTACAAATTCAGAAATTGCTTTTAATTTACTAGACAACTACCTAAATGCCTTGTCTTTCTTTTCTCACTTTATAAAGGTTAAGATTTGTGCTCCGGATTAATTTAGTTCATCATCTATTTCTCGGAAATACTAATCAGAATGTTACGGTCTTGGGTGGACCCGTGGCCACCGCAGGCGAGGGCGTAAGCCCAACCAGGAGGGATTTAAAGTGGGTCCCGTTTTCACCAGACCCCCGCCGAAAAAGGGGATGGATTCGCGGCGGGAGTCCACCGGGTTCACTAACTGGCGGGGCTTGCCTGGGTGGCGGCCAAGGGTGGGAGGTAAGAACGGAAAAGTCAGGCTCGTAGTGGGGGGACAGGCAAAAAAGGTGGGGAAAGGCGGCTTGATTCGTGAAGTAGACAGGCAAAAAGGTGGGGGGAAGGCGGCGAGGTGGGGTCGGTAAACGTAAGCAAAAGGTTCGGTACACGGTAGGCAAGCAAGGCTTTCGGGAAACGTTTTCCCAATGGATGTGCCCCAAAGATCCGGAAAAGGGCCCACGGGGAAGAGGCTGGCAAAATGGGGAGCAGTGCCGGCAAGGGCCAATTACCGGCGCACTTCCCCTTTAAATTCAGACTCCGGGGGGGGGCGCGCCCCCCCTAAGGGGGCGGCGCCGCGCACCCGAGGACCGAGACGGAGGGGCAGGAGCGAGGGGGTTACAGGGGGGACCCGGGCAGGGGGTGGGGGCCCCCCGGACCCGGGTCGGGGGGGGGCCCCCCCCAGGGGCTTTCCCCGGCCCCCTTACCCCCCCCCCCCTTGGGTCCCCCCTTTCCTTTTAGGTGGAGAAATTTCAATAATGCGCGGCCCGGATGTTCTCCTCCCTCCCCCGATTTTCCGGGGGCCCAAAACCCCTTCCAGTCAACTAGAAAATAATTTCCCTTGCCTCCTATACCAGGATTTTTTTAAAACCACAAAGACTTTTGCTGCATCAGCCACGCGGAGGATGGCTGCCTTCTGGAGAAACGATTAAGGACCAGAGGTTTTGTAGCGAGACATGAAAGGATTGGGGGAAAAGATGGTAGGAGGGACCCGGAGGTTTATGGCCCCCGGGGTTTATGCGTTTAGGCCCCTCGGGGGTCCTAAAAGGGGGGCCCCCGTTGTAGGGGGGTTTTTGAGGCGGAATATCGGGTGACAGCCACCCCTTATACCGGGAAAGACAGGAGGGGGCTTTTTTTTTATTGCCTGCGCCTTATCGGTAAAACGCACAGCAGGGTTTGGCGGGTGGGAAAAAACGGCCCCCTATGTCCTGGACCAGAGTGTCAGCAGTGGGACCTCGGATGAGGAGCTAGTGGGAGGGGGGGGGGATGAAACCGTAACAACGTAAAAGGGGAGGGACCCGCGACTCTGACTTGGGGAATTTATACAAAAAATTTTTTCCCCCAAAGGAAGAAAGTTCCCCCAGTCATTTTCCCGTGCGACACGAAGTGGGCAGGTAACTCCAGAATTGTTCACCTCCCCACCTTCCCCATTTTGAGGGTGGTAACCCCGAGGAGAATCAAGCTTCACTGGAGTTTAGCGCAAAAGGGCCCGCCAGAATTTAGAAAAAACTGCACCCCCGATCGGATGATTTGGGAGGGGGGGACCGTGAGACGAAAAATGTGGAGAAAAAATAGCTCGGAGGGCGGGGGGCCAAAGGCAGACCTGTCAAGGGGACAAAAGGTTTGCATTTTAAAAAAACCCGGTTTACCCCCACCCACAAAACGGTTTTTACCGGACACGGGGGTAGGCCGGTTATGGCCATCGCTACTGGACCATGGTTGGTAGGGAATGGGAGTGGGTGCAAGACCCCTGCCGGCTTGTGGCGAGGGGGGCCTTGTTGCAGCAAAGGAGGTCACCCCTGGACGAACCTTTCGTCCTTAGCGGGGTCTCCCACCAAGTCCCCGGGAAATCAGGAAAACTTTTTGTGGGCACCGGGTCCCCGGGCCCCCAGCGAGCAGTGACCCCACTTCGGTGCAGGGAGGCAGGGCGGCATATGCTTCCCGGGGGGAAATTTCCCGGAGGACAAAGGGGGCTGCGGAGATAAGGGTTTCCCGGGGGTTATGTGCTTGGATCGTTTTCACCCACACGTCGGGGGGCACGGGGGGAGGGGGCATCTGCCTTCAGTTTTTCTCGCAGGGGGGAAATGAATCTAAAAATTAAAGCGGGAGAAGAAAAGCACCCCTAGCTGCGTGGATTAAGTGTGGGCATTGGAGGATGGGGGTTTTTTTATGATCCGAGAAGATCAGTGGGGTCCGGGGCCCCCCCTTCCCAGAAAATATCGCCATTCTTCCAGGGCCAGTTTTAGGCAAATAATTCCCGATTCCAATGGGTAATTCCTCCCCGCCTGTAAAAAGGTTTTAGAAAAGAAGCACAAGGCTGTTTTGCCTGTGGGCCCTTTTTGCGGAGGACTGTCCAGCGCCCACCTTTGGCATCTACTTAAGGAAAAGGGGTTTCGGGGGTCCCGGCCCCGCGACAGGATGGACGCAGAGGAAAAGGCCGTTTTTAGCTTGGTGAACGCTTCCCTCGGCCTCGGGAAGGCCAGCTCCGTGGATTGGGTTCTTCCCCGTAAGGGGCCCCAATGGGAGCCCCCAGCGGGGAGTGCGGAAAAAACTGCGGTAGAAATTGCAAAGCCCAGGAACCGTTTGTATGGCCCCCGGCCCCCTGGGGTGGCCCTTTGCAATAGGGACAACTTGGTGGGTCCCTCCGTACCTTGGTCCAGTAATATAACCCAGGAAGGAAGGTGACTTTAGAAGAGGCACTTCCCTAATTTTGGGATACCCAAAAAATGATTAGCTCTAGGGCCCCTTTGCCTTGGGGGACGGGAAGGCGGGGGAGTCTCAAATAGGAGAGTATATAGGTTTTCGTCCCGGTGACCCCGACACAGGTATAGAGAAGATCCCTGAAAACATCGTTTAAAGAACCCTGGAAGACGGCAGGCGCATTACGAGTTCCGGGAAAGGCATCACCGGGGGACTCGAAGTGCCGTTTTCCCGGTGTTGAAGGCCGTCTTACTCATCGCCCTTGCGGATCCGGGCAAATTGTGGCCCCTTCAGATCCAGTTGGAAAAGACCTGCGCCCTGTAGACGGTCGATATTTTGTGTCACGGTAAAGGAGGCTTTGGACGTTAGACCCGGAGTCGAGGGGTGTAGGAGGTCCCCTTTTCCCCGGATCCTCTCCCCGGGGAAGGGGTTTCAAAAAACTTTTGTAATTTTCCGGAATTTTTCCGGCGGCCGGGGTGGGGTTTAATCTGGCCCCCGGGGGTTTTGGGGGGGGGGGTTGGGCCCTTCCTGGACGTTTTGGGGGGCAAGGTTCGTTTGCCTCCGAAAAAATCAAAAACCCGATATACCGGGGGGCCCCTGGCTTTAACGGTCCGGTGGAAAGGGGGGAAAACCCGGGCAGGTCCAAAAAGCAGGCCCCGGGGCCCTGGCCCCACGAAAATTGCCCGGCCAGTTTAACCCGGGGAGTTTCTGCACCACGGAAGACCCAAAAGGATGGGGGAAAACCGGGGTAAGCTGAAGCAGTTTTTTTATGCGGCCCAATTTTTAAAGGGCAGGGTCCGACGGTCGCTAGTGCTGAGTCTCCCCCCTGGGGGAGTGGATTTTGGGGTTCTGGAGCCACGGGGAAGAGGTGGTTTAATCACCCGGCAGGCCAAGGTTTCCACCGACCGAGGGTTCCGGAACAAGAAGTTGAAATGGGACCCCGGCTTCCGTTTACTGACCGGAGGGGTATGTTCCGGGGGGGAGGGACTACCCTAGGGGCCTCTCCCGTAGCCAGGTTTGCGCTCTTCCCCGGCCGCGGGACGGGTTATCAACCCCTAGGAAAAGTTTAGGGCGCCAAGACCTGGTTTTTTTTCCGTTGGCAAGTTCGGGGTTCAGGGGGCCAACAAATTTGGCCTTTCCAGGTGGCTGGGAAGGAGAGGGGGGGCTAAAAAGGAGCGGGGGGGAAGGCCCCGGCTGGTAGGGGTGGGCTTTCTTGGCGGAGCTCCCCCACGCCCCGGAAGCGAACAACGGGGACCAAAAGGGGTGACTCGCAAAGAAGACGGGCCCCGGGGGGGGAGGGCACCTTTATCGGCTGGGGGAGAACCCCCCCTTTGACGGCGCAAACCCTAATTTTTCCCCCACTCCGAGAAAAATGTGTGGGGGGCACGCGTATTCCCCCAAACTTCCCTTTTTTTTCATTTTTAAAGGCTTCTCGGAAAACCGGGGGAGGCCTCTTCGGAAAACATACGGAATTCCCAAAATGTCCCCCCAAGTCACGGGGAGGATCCCCCCCCAAAAGGAGTTGGAGCCCCGGGGTTTACCCAAGGGGACCACGGGAACTTGGATCTTTCAGGGGAACTGACCCCCATGTTAAAAAGGTTGAAAAAAGGGTATGAACCCGCAGGTTAGGGGGCCCCGCGACAGTCGGCATCCACGGAGGAAAGTTTCGGCGTAAACGTAAGAAAAAAGGGGTTGGGTTACACGGTGGGCCCAAGACAAGGTTTTTGGAACGTTTTCCCCCAAATTTGGATGTGCACTAAAAAAACCGGAAAAGGGCCCGGGAAAGGTGGGCTAAAATAAGGAGGGGGGAAGTCCCCGGGCCAAGGGAAAAATTTCCCGGCGCCCCTGTCCCAAAAAAAATTCTCAGATGCCGGCGCGCCGCTCCCTAAGGGGCGGCGCCGCGCAGGGCCGAGGCCCGAGACGGAGGGGGAAAGGACCCGGAGGCCCGGGTAAAGTCACGGGGGGCCCCGGGCACCCGGGAATGGGGCGGACCCCGGCCCCGAGGTGGGGGGGGGGGGCCCCGGGGCTCGGACCCGGGGGGCCGGGGATGCCCTGGACCCGGGACGGGGGCCCCGGGGGGGGCATCCGTGCCCAGACACCCAACTTTTTTAAATATACCCTAACCCCCCTCTTCCTTTCTCCATTTCCCCCATTGCTGGGGTTAATAAATGAAAATTTTATTGGGGGGAGAGGGAAAACCTTTCGTTCGAAAATTTTTGACTGTTAATTTATTTTAAAAAATTCCCAAATTTATTTTTTTTGTTTACATATTTCATAAAGGTTTACATTTTCCTTAACAAGTGTAATAATATTTTTTACTTTTTTTTTAAAAAAGACAAGGAAAAATGCGTTACCCCTATTGGAGACCCAAAATTTTAAAAATGAAAAAGATTCTAAAAAAAAGGCAGGTTTGGATCCACCCTTTGTCAACCCGGGGGATTTGGCAAATAAAACCCCCCCAAAGGGGCAGAAGGGTTTAAGGGGGCCCCTGGCTTACACCCTCAAACCCCATCAGGTGGCTTGGGTTCAATGCGGGGAATCTCAGGGAATTTCCCCCAACAAAGGTCACTCCAAATTTACAGCCAAGGGTGTGAACGAAAAGGTTTCCGAGAAAAAGGTAGAGGCCAAAGGCATTGCACCAGAAACAGGGTTTGGGCAGGCCCGCATTCTAGCAAGCCCGTAAACCAGGCAAACCATCAGGGCAGGAGGCAGAGAGCAGAGAGATCAAGAAATTTAAAGGGCCAAAGGGGGGAAACAAAAGCAACAAGAAAACGCAGGGAAATGAAAAGGGAAAAAAGGTACACCCAATTTCCCCAATGGAAGCAAGGAAGAGAAAGGTACCCTTAGGAGGATTCAGGTGACCAGATAGTGGATCCTAGGAAAGTTGGGGATGGGAAGATGCATGCTGTTGAAGAGAACAGAAGGAAAGTCAAAGGGGGGGCGTGAGAGGTTACCCCAAGCCCAAATTGTAGTCCCGAAGGGATGGATTATTGGGGGCGTTTTTTGCACTTTTTTCATTTTTCCCCCTTCCCTAACATTTATTTTTAAGGGATTTCTTTTTTCCTCGTCTTAGCCCCATGTACATGAAGTGATAGGATAACAATCACTTAAAAAAAAGGTTTTGAACATAAAAAAATGGCAGCCAAAAAAAAAGGGAATAATTTATTTTTTACAAATTTTTTTCCCTAGGGGGAAACAAAAAGCCCCATTTTTAAACTTTTCCACATTTAATTTCCTTAATTAAAAATACCTATTTTTGACCAACCCAAAAAAACCCCCCTTCCCCCCTCTGTGATAAGGGCCCCCCAGTAGCGTAAATTTTCCCTTTTTTTTAAATTTTTAATTTTCAATTTCAATAAAATATTTATTAGATACTCTTTCAAATTATTTCCAATTAGTGGTGTATCTGCCCTTATATCCCTACAATTGCCTCCCAGGAATGGAATGAAATGATATTAAAATAACAAAGGCCCCCTTTGCCCCCCAAAATGTTTTTTCCCCATGGCAAAGGGGGGGCCCCCAGGGGTATTTGGGGCTATATGTGTGGAAGGGGTTTTCAGGGTGGTCTAAAATAAAAAATAAGGGTATGTACACACGGATGATTTGGATGCTGAATTTTCGCAAAAAAATCAGCATCAAAAAACCCGGGCTTAAAAAACGCCCTCAATCCCAAAACCCTTTTTGAAAGAGGTTTTTTACAAGGATTTAAAAAAGCTTTAAAAAGGTTTTTTTTGACAGTGTTTTTAAAAAATGTTTCTTTCCCCTGAAAAAACCCCCTTAAAATGAATAGCCAGAAACAAAAAAAGGGGCCCCAAAAACATGGGAAAAAAAATGGTTTAAAATGAGTTGAAAATTTTTGGAAAAAGGTTTTTTAAGCTTTTCCATTGATTTTCCCATGGGGGGGTTTTTTAAGTTAAAACAAAATTTAAACATTGGCTTTTGCACTTTTTTTTCAGATCCCAAAACACCGTCCAAAGAAGCGCAGAAAATCAGTGGAATCAATTAAACTGAACTAGGGGTGTTTTGGAGGATTTTTTTACACTGTTTTGGGCGAGGAAACACAGCATTAAAATCAGCCGTGTGAACATACCCTTAGGTAATGTTAACATATCATGTTTAGTTATACATCTAGATAATTAACAAAGGGATCCAAGAAAAGCAGGCAAAATTTTCCTATTTTGTCCCTTTTTGAAACATTAAAATCCTGCTTTTGTTTCAGCCTGATTGGGAAAAAACCCTACAAAAAATTAAAACAGAAAGAATT
>JAODAL010032064.1:0-47513 GCA_025379985.1 Phyllomedusa bahiana | reverse complement strand
GATTTAACTTTGTCGATAAAAATCGCTCAACACTACTCATACACTTTCCATGTGTCTGTAGTGAGATGTATTTTGGTGAACACAGATGCAGCCAAAGCGCTGGAGATTTTTTCTGACACGTGACTGGCCAGGGCATGGACAGCTTTTCTGGCAAAGAAATGCCTGCTAGGCATGTGGTATTGGGGGCATGCCAAGACCATGACTTGGTGGAACCCATCTGTATCCACCAGGCAGAAATGCATAATTTCCAAGGCCAAAAGCCTGGCAATGCCGACATTCAGGCTTTTGGCTTTGGGATGGCTAGGATGAAAGCTTTTCTTATGCTCCCACACCTGGTACAGAGAAGGCTGGCTGCCAGACTGGCCACTGTACGTCGTGCAGGTCAAACTGGTGGAAGGGAAAGGGGAAAGCTGTGTCTTTGGTGGTAGTGGTGGCAATCGGCCGACACTGTCTGGGACTGGGGATGATGCTTGCTCATGCTGCTCCAGCACATTGGCAGCAGAGGACCGCTTGGTCTTGGAAGTGGCGGAGGAGAAGACAGAGGATATCACAGTGGTTGGAAGCTCAGGACCTGTGTGGCCTTTTTTCTCCAAGTGACTCCTCCACATCAATTCATGCTTTAGATGCTTGTCCCTGTTCATGGTGGTTAGACTCTTTAGATTCTTTCCTCTACTGACGCGTTGACGGCAAATCCGGCATATGATGTTGCTCGGCGAATCTGATGGAAAAAGGCCCAGATTTCACAGATCCTATACCTCTTCGACTGGTGAAAACCTAGTAGCGGTGTTCCCATTGCCACCACTGACCATGGCTGGCGGATTAATGTCAGAGGACTTGTGCGACCACCCTCTCCTTTTCTGAGGCCGGACCCGCACCGACACTAACCCATTATCCTCCTCCTTTATTGATGAGACGCTCACAAGCAACTGCTGCTGAAAAGACTACGTTGGACCGAGTTGTCATCATCAACTTCATCATCACGGGGTTACTTTTCGTCCTGACAGTTAGATCCTCAAGCTGTGGGCTAGAAGCCATAGGCACTGCAAGGCATTGCTAACTGCTTGGGATTTCTGCCGACTAACCAGCTTCCTTCTCCTCCTCTGAGGGCATCACCGATTGGGCGTCAGAGCAGACAAAATCATCCTTGTTGGCCTTTTTAAACCCCTTTTTTGAAATGGTTTTTGTAGTGAGGGAGCGTTACGTTGATATCGTCATTGGGTTGTTTAGTCGTTTCGGCTTTTTTCAAAAAGTTTTTCCGATTGTCGATAAAAAGATTTCGCGGGATGCCCTTTAAAAGTCTATGGGAGAGGAAAAAAACCTTCTTTTCTTACACCCAAACAGGGCTGGAGAAAGCTGGAAATTAACATCCCACAAAGTAAAAAGGGGATACGTGTTACAAAAAAAGGCAACAAAATTAGGTTTAAAACCCACAGAAAGAAAACCCGGGACCTTTCACTATCCCGGTCTTGTACCCACAGCCTGCCCCTTAAACCTGCATGACCCAAAAATTTAAAAACTTTTTTAAAAACCAAAAGGGCTTAAGTATTATTTTTAAAAAACCCCTTCCAAACAAATTTTATTTAATGGCTTGACTATATTTTTCCTGGACCCCCAGGCAGGGCCCCTTTAAAAACCTCCCATCCCCCAAACGGGATTAAAAAGTCCCGGGAAAAAAAGGGGTTTTTTAAAACCCCCTTTTTTGTTTCACTGGACATTAAATTTTACCTGTTTGTACCACAAAATGACCTTAAAAACCTGTTCCCCCACAGATTAAAAAGTGCCTGGAAAAGGAGTCATTAAAACCCCCCATTTTACTTGAACGGGGACATTGATATGCCTTTTCCTGGAACGCGTATGCCCATTAAACCTGTCTTACCCACAGATTAAAAAAAGGGGGGGAAAAAAAGGGGTCTTTAAACCCAACCATTTTAGTTAAAAATTTGGACATTGACTCCCATTTTGCCCGGGGGCCCCCAGATGACCCCCAAACCTGCTTTAAACCCCCCAAATTTAAAAAATTTCCCCGGAAAAAAAGGAGTCTTTAAACCCACCTTTTTTAAATTTTAAATGGACATTGACTTTACCTACCCTTTGGGCCACACCCTGACCCCCAAACTTGCATGACCCCCACTTTTAAAAAAGTGCCGGAAAAAAGGAGTTTTTTCAACCCCATTTTAGTTTCACTGGACATTGGACTTATACCTGTCCGGGGGAAAGCATGCCCCCCGGGCCGGAGTTACAGTGGGTGCGGTGAGACCCCAGGTGGCGTCCGTATCATTAAACGCGGGTTTAAAAATGCCCTGATGACGCGCAACGAAAACTGTCTGCGAAGCAGAGTGCGGAAAAGGGGAAAAGTGTGAAAACCCCAGCCTTCCTCGTACACAGTCAATACCTGGGTAGGTTGCCCCTCCGATGAGTGTGGACCAATTGGCTTCACTTGGAAATACGGGTGGTTAACGCCCCTGTTACCCCCAGGTCCCCCTTTATTTTGGCATTCTTTTTCTCATTTTACTAAACGGGGGGAGGAAAAGGGCCCCCTGTACTTTGTTCTCTGTCGTGCCCATACTCCATGCCCTTAAAACCTCATTGGTAAGTTTTCCTGTACCCCCTTGAAAATTCAGGGGAAATTTTTTTTTTAACAGCTATTTTGTACTGAAATTTTTTTTAGTTTTTTAATTCTAGAAAAACATTTTTAAAATCGGATGGAACCCCACCATGTTTTGTTTCTTTTTTTTAATTGTATTAAAGGGGGTTGTCTAAAAAAGGGATTGATAGCTATTTTAAAAGATCTTGCAAAAAAAGTCTTTTTGCAATATGTGTCCATTAACGTGCCTCCTTTTGTTTTGAAGCCCATAAACCTTGAGCATCTTGCCCTTTTTGGAAAAACAAATGTTTTTTAGAAAAAAAAATTTTTTAGAATAGGCCCCTGTGTTTAGTGATGTACAGCAAATGCCCCAAAAATTCAAAGCATGACCTGAGCCATTTGGAAAATGTGAAGAAAAAATTTTCTGTTAGAAACCCAACTTTTTTTTAGAATAGGACCTGTAGTATAGTGCAGTCACAGCAAAAGGCCCCCAAAAATTCAAAACATGATCCATGAGCCACTTTTGACAATTGTGAAGAACAAATGTTATTAGAAACAAAAATTTTTTAGAATAGGACCTGTAGTATTGTGCTTTAAAAGCGATGACCCAAAAAAAAATAAAAAAGATTCTCAGCCCTGTTAAAATTGTGAGGGAAAAAATCCCACTTGAACCCCATTTCTTTTCCAAAGGCCAGTTTATAGTTTTATCTCACAGAACATACCCCAAAAAATAATAAATATGATTCTCCCCATTTTAAAAAAATTTGTGAAGGGAAAAATGCCACTTAGAAGTACATTTTTTTCCCAAAAAGGACCATGTTATTGCTGTATCTCACGAACATGACCCCAAAAAAATTATAAATATGCCATCTCGCCATTTTAAAAATTGTGAGGAAAACATGCCCCACAAAACCTTGACAATGGGGGAAAAATTCTAAAGAGAAGTGAGTAAATGGAATATGTTTAGTCATAAAACCCTTTGGTGTTTTTTTGTTCCTCACAGCAAAACCAGCAAAATGAACTTTTGGGGAATTGAGAATAAAAATTGCCAAAAGAAAATATCATTTTAAAAATAATTTTTTCAAGAGGACTTTTTCTTTTTGGAGAGGAATGTGAGTGCCAGAACTAATCGGTGATCTCGGAATTTGGGGGCCACAACATATCAGGATCCAGCCTGATTCATTTTGATGAAAGTAAAACGATCCCATTATTGGGGAAAAGCGATGCGTTTGTCTGAATGATCCTCCGGCTGTGCGAGGTGCTCGATAGACGCGGGGGCTGCTGGGCGGACAACACCTCTTGGCGTGGGAGCAGCTGGGGCCTTCGTCCATTTTGGTACCAGAAGTCTATTGGGCCCGGGAAAACCCATAAAAAAAAAACCCTGGGGGTTTGAGAGCAGATAGTCGTGCCCCATGTCTTAAGCTGGTCTTGGGTGTTGTTGTGGGGCCCTGCTTTGCATGCGTTGGTGGGTGGCAAAAAAGTTTGCAGGGTCCCCCATTAGGCTTCTGCCCCCTTTGCCGGCTGCTCCCGCGCTCCCGCTAGGTCTTGGCACTCTATGATGTCAGTCGCTGGCTTTTTTCCCCGTGACATTTGAAGAAGTGAAGAGAGAAAACCGATTTTCCCCCGTTGTAAACCAGCAAGGTCTCCTTTCCCTGATTTTCTCTCTTTTGGGGGGGTGGAAGGAAGTGCGAGTTTTGTTTTGTACGGGGATCCAGGAGGGGGGCCCAACCAGTAACTGTTGTTCTTTTGATGGCCTTAAATGGGGTCATTTTGGGGAAATGGGCACAAGCATCATGTGAGAGATGGAGCCTTTTGAGTTCCCGCCTTTGGGGTTGAGGGGCACTAGAAATCATTTTCCCCCATCTGCTCAAATTCCCCCAAACCCTTTTCCAAGGCAGGGACTTTGGGTGTCTGGGAAAAAACTCTCCTCCCCCCTTTCCCCCGCTTCCCCCGGGCCAAGCTTCAACACAGCCCTGACTTCCCTCGATGATGCACCTGAGAGCTGAGGTGGCCTTGAACTGTTGGACCCTAAACCATGCCAATGAAGCCCGAAAAAAATTGAGAAACTGTGGGGGCCTTGGGGATTGATGGAGAGAAAGGCCCCGTTTGCATCTGTGTCCTTTCCCTCCTCCGCGTGGCGGGCCCTGATTTTTCAGATTTTCTCAAAACTTTTTTTTTCCAAAACTAAATCACAACATGGCCTCCCTCCCAAAAAAGGGATGTCCGCATGACCTTTTTGGTGGTTCTTCAAAACTGGAAAGGGGATGGGCAGAGCTTTTTCCCTGCCCCCACTTGGGTGGTCAACCCCCCCGAGGTCCGCCCGTTTCTTGTCGGCCATGTGTAACTTCGTTGCGTAATGGTTTGCGCGCTCCCACAATCGCTGGAGCTGTGGAGGGGGGAATTCCAGCGTGTTGCCACGTCAAAAATGAGGGTTGCGGGGAGGCGAGGGCGCTGAAACGCCCCGGCGGGGAAAGCAGGGTGCGAGGGCCCAAAGTGCGACTCAGACCCGGCCATCTTCAAGGCAGCCCAGACCGGGTAGCTTTTTAGAAATTTCTGGACGAAAGGTTCAGAATGTGCCGGGCAGGAGTGCCAGCCTCCCGATCTAAGGGCGGCCGCAGATTTGCCCCTTATCGCACCAAACCCTTTCCCGGCAAAGGTTCTTGTACCCCGCCAGGTTGGTCTCGTTGCGAGAGCCGTCCCCAGCTCTACCTGTTGTGGATGGTCTCCAAGGCGATTAATTTCAAAAAACGGCCGGTGTCTCGGGGACGTATGCCACCAGAGGACCTTGGGGGGAAAAAGCCCTGCACCATCCTGCGGTTTTTGAAGAGCGTGCGCTGGCCTGACAGCCACCTCACCACGGACTCCCCCCGCTCACCAGTGAGCGTCACGAGATATAGGGCCCTTGGCCGTGTTACTAGTCCTGTGTCGGTGGGGAGATGGGTTTTCCGGACCGTCAGAAACGCGCTGAAATTTTAGATGACACAAGGGGTGGCCCGGGGAGTGGACGGCTTTTTGGCAAAGAAATGCCGTCGGCATTGGTATTGGGGGCGGGAGGGCCATGACGTGGCGGAAACCCCTCGTGTCCACGACGGAAAAGGGAACTTTTTCCCAAAGGCCAAAAACCTGGAATGCCCAATTTAGCTTTTGGGTTTGGGTGGTTTGGGTTAAATGTTTTTTTCTGCTCCAAAACTGGAAGACAGAAGGCTGGTGTAGACTGGCCCCTGTACGGCGTGGGTCGTCAAACTGGCGGAAGGAGAAGGGGTAGGGGGCTTGGTGGGGTGGTGGTACTCGGGCGCGGTGGAGGTGAAAAGGAGGTGATCCCTGTCATGACTCTGAGAGACATGGGGAGTGAGGAACGCTTTATGGTGGGGGAGGAGGGGAGGCGGAGCAGAGGGGGTGGAAGTGGTTGGAGGCCCGGCGTGGTTGGCCTTTTTTGGCCCCAAGTTTTCTCCATTTCAACTCATGCATTGTGCTGTGATAGAATGTTGGTGGTGGTTAACCCTTTTAAAGGGTTTTTGCCTTACTTTTGCGTTTACGGCAAAGGGGCATATGACACGTGGGTGAATCAGAGGCTTTCTCAAAGAAGGCCCAGGCTTTTAGAGGTCCTGGCCCTTTTTACGGCGATAAGCGGGAGCGGGGTTTGGTGACGTGGGTGCGGAAACATATCAGCGGATTTGGACGCCCTTCCCTTTTTTTGGCGGGACCCATTGCACTACCCCCTCATCTTCCTCCCTTTTCCCTGATGAAGCGTCGCAAGCAAAAATTTTGGGAAAAACCAGGTGGTCCGCAATGTCGTCATCATCTCCATCAAACCAGGTGACTTGGTGTCGACTTTCTGCATCCGAAGCTGCGGGCTACAGCAAGGGGCACTGCAAGGCGTTTCCGACCGCCCGGATTTTGCCGATTTACCGGCTTCTTCCCCCCTGATGGCATCAGTATTGGGGTCAGAACGAAAAATCTCCTCTTTATCTTTTAACATGCTTCTGACCCAACCGAAATTTTGTCATCAAAGAGGGCTTCAGAAAAATGGTTATCCCAGTGATGGGACCGAGTTACATTTGGGGGTTTATGTTGGGTGGATGTGATGACGACATTTGTGGCCGGACTGGGAGGAGAGGGGGTAAGACTCTAGATGCAGGTTGCATTAACCCCTGAAGGACGATTGGCGACAATGTTGTTTCTTGATTCACAGGGCCCTGACCAGGATACAGCCCGACGGTTGCCCAAATGAGATCCCTGGCATGGTTTTGTCGCCAGCACTGGAAGGGCACCTTTTTCGTCCCCTACTCCCACACCCTCTTTGCTCGTTACCACTGCATTTCGTCCATGTTCGAAGATAAAAAATTTTTAAAAAGTATGGAAGAGTTTTGAAAAACTTTATTAAAAGTGGCCCAAAAACAGTATTTTTAAATCCTTAATTTTTACAGCCCAAATGGATTGAAAATGAAATTTTTTCTGGAATACCCGTGAAATGCGGTTGGTGGAAGAACCCTAAGACAAAAAACAACAAGTTTTCTTCAGTCCCGGGGTTTACAGTAGGAAGGAATTAATAGTTTTTAAAAAAAAAATATCTACAAGTGTGCCAAACTGAGATTCAACGAGAGCATAAAAAATTCGAAGTTACACGGAAAGAGAAAATTTTGTTTTTTTCAGCAAGACAAACGAGAACAGTTGCTAGAATTTTTCTATAGAATTGTGTACAAAAGTGGCTATTTAAAAAAACTAGGGCCCACCTTGCAATACGTATTTTAAAAATTATCGGATAACAAAGGTGGGTTTTTTCACCTATAAAAACCTGCGGTGGGACAGAAAAGTTGTATCCTATTGTGAGTACAAAGTGGGTTTTGAACAAAGTGGGGGTGGCCCAAAGTGAAAAATACGGAATTAATTTTGTATGTTAATAATAGGTGTTTTTTTCACCTAGAAATACACCCCTTTAATTACTAGCAAAATTTTTGTATGGGAATATCGTACAAGATGGGTTTTTAACAAAAAAAGGCCTGGCCAAAGTGACTAAACCTATAAATTTTGTACGGATAATAAAAACGGGTTTTTGCACTTAAATACACCCTGGGACAGAAAGTTCGTATCCCCATTGTAGTAAAAAAATGGGTCTTTGAACAAAATGGGCTGCGCCAAAGGGATAAAACTAATTAAATTTTGTGGATAATAAAGTGGTTTTTGCACCTATAAATACACCTGTGGGGCTAGAAAAGTTCTGTATCCCATTTAAGAACAAAGTGGGTCTTTGTACAAAAATGACTGCGGGGAAAAAGTGAAAAAAAAACCTTATTAAATCATGTACGATAATAAAAGGTGGTTTTTGCCCTATCAAATACCCGCGTTACTGAAAAGATCTGTTCCTAATATAATACAGGGTGCAAAATTACAAGCTAATATTTCACCAAAAAAATGGGCCAAAAACTGTTAAAAAAAACCCATTTAATGAGGTCAAAATAGAGTTGGGTGCACAATTATCCACTTCCTTTCAAAAGCGCCTGCCCGCCGCCTGTCTGTCTGTGTTCGCCCGCACCCCCCCCCCACCCCACCCCCCGGTGCACAACTTTGTCCCTTTAAAAATTTTCAAACCCAGTAACTAAAACTGAAAAACCTATTACCTAGTTCTAATGTTCACAGCTAAAAAGCTATTGTCTGTGTGAACAAAGAAACGTTTCGCTGAGCTGTTTTGAGAAGACCCAAACACGTCCCGCTCTTATGATACACGACACCCTAATCTGAAAAGGGAAGGGTGTTTATGTAAAAAGAGGGCATGGATTTTTTAGCCAACCAACCCTACCACCCAGTTGAGTTGACCCCAGCTCCCCTGCTCTTTTCTAAAACTGATTTTTGGCCCCAAAATACAGGAAGGCCGGAAAATGGTGCGATTAAAGATTTGCGAGATTTTAACCCAAATTATGCGTGATCGAAAAAATCCCATCAACATAAAAAAAACGTGCCGATTTCAATTTGTCGATAATAATCATTAACACTATTTGACCCCAAAACCCCATTGGTCATCAAAGAATATGGATTACATGGAGCGGTTGTACATTGGTTGAATTTTTTGGGGTGTCTTTGCTTCATGGGCCCTTTTATATGTGTCAATGTATGTCTTTTGGAAACTGGAAAGGGTTTTTTGGCAAATCTGATTAATTAAGACAAATTTCAGATATTGATGTTCCCCCTTTATCTGTACAAAAATTAATGAGTACAAGTAATATGGATTGTCGCCTTTATAAGTCAGGAAGGAGAAGGTTTGTGTTCAGAGATGAACATGCTTTGGGCCGACAGTGATTCAACCCAAATCAAATACAAAAGACCTTGTAAACATGCTGCAGAAATGGTAAGAGTGTGTCATTATCCCCAGTGAAGTGAGTTTTGATCAAAAATGGGAAAGGTCACTCTGCCCGGGGAAAGCAAAATTTCTTCCCAAAAAAAACATGAAAGCCCCGATTAATGTTTGCAAGTGCACAAGGAAAAAAAGATTAATTTTTGGAGACATGTCCCCGTGGTCGGGCAAAAATAAAATTTAACTGTTTGGCCATAGTGACCATCATTTTTTTAGAGGAAAAGGGGAAAAGCTGGGAAGCCAAAAAAAACACCATCCCAACTGTGAAACACAGGGGGTGGCGCTCATGTTTTGGGTTGTTTTTTTTCTGGGAGCAAGGACTGTGCATCCAATTTGATGATCATCCGTTATTCTTGAACAACCCCAAAACCACAAAAAGAAATAGCGGGGGGTTAAAAGCTTTTGGGGAAAAAGGGTCAACCCAAATTTTGGGAAAAGACCCAAATTTGAAAGTTTCTTTTTAAAAGGACAAAACCTTTTAAAACCACAATGTTTTGGAGTGGCCCTCACATTCCCAAATTCCCAAAAATTTTTGGGCCCAAAACGAAAAAGGGGGTGGGCAGGAAACTACAAACATGGTCAGTTAACCATTTTTGGGGGAAAAGGACGAAAATTCCCACCCAAATATTGTGGAAACTTGTGGGAAAGGATTCCCAAAAAATTTGAAGAAACATTCGTTTAAAGGGGAAAGCTACAAAATTTATGTAAAGTATGTAAACTTTTGACTTTGAGAAAATAAAAAAATGCCTTAAAAAAATCTTTTTGATCATTTTTTTGATTTGGGAATTAAATAAATTTTTGGGTTTCTTTAAATTTACCCAAAAAAAGGTAATTTTATTTGATTTTTGTCAGATAGTAGAAAAAATTTCTATGGTTTTTTTTAGTGTATGTAGACTTGTGGTTTCAACTGTACGTTCCAGTATATGGAATTTACTATAAAATCTATATAAAAACTTTTTGGGGTTTATAAAAATCAGAGCGAAAACTGGAAGATTTCAATTAGATTTTAGGTGGAAATAAGTATGTGTATAAATGCTTTTTATACACACGGATAAACTTTTTTGTACAGAACGTGCTTATTTTTTTTGGGCCCTTTTAAAAAAGTCAAGACGTTGCTGTAGAACAAATTAAAACCAAACGTAATAGTGGAAATCTCTTTCAGATTTTTTTTTCTGTTAAACTAGATTTCCAGAATTCTTCGAGCCATAAGGCTTTGATATATACCATGCAAGATGTTTGTTTCCACGCTATTTCTCAATTTGCTACAATTTTTTAAACCTACTTAACTATTTTTCTGTCCTGAAAGCTAGAAACACACTTAATTTACATCTGGTTTAGAACCATTAATTCCACATCAAGGGAATGTAGATATTTTTATTTGCTAGTCAAAGCAAAATGTTCCCCTCTTTGAAAGTCTTCCAAGACTCTTTTGGCTCATACTTGAAGCCGAATCACAACACAAAGGACTTTGTAAATTTAAAGGGGCTTTTATTTTTAAACTCATTAAATTGCAAATGAGGTATATTTAGCAGCAAATTATTGTAATTAAGAGCACTCTTGAAGGGATGATGGCGTTTTAGTTGCATTCATTTTACAAATAGTTGATGATTCAGGACATAAAACAATACAACAAAAAATGAGAAAATATTAGCATCATGCTGGGAGAATTATCACCTCTCCAAAGTTTATACAACTTTGTTAAAAAATAAAACAAGAAATGATCTACCAGAAGTATCAAATATAGTTTAATTCAATACAAGATTTTATATGCAGCATGAAAATATGCTTAGCTTGGTGTCTAAACAATGTAAAATATCAAGGCCAGTTTTACATCCTGCAGCTCCCACCTGTGGATAAAACATGCCTTCATGTGATGGCCAATGGGTGCAGAATTTTGCCAGAAAAGCTGCGATTATTAGGAAAATTGTACTTAAGCATTGTTTTGTCCACATGTGGATACAGCAGCATGTGAATCAAGCCTTACAGCTACTTCAAACAAATTTAGCATTTTTAAAACTTTTTTTAGGCTTCATGCATTTTATTGATGGTTTTGTAGCATTTTTTGCAACAAAAATGTATTGGCACATCAATCTCTTGATGCATTTTTTTTTCTGTTTTTATTATCTAGATTGAAAATCATGTGGTTCATAACAATATGGAAAAATACAACAGTAAATGCATTAATGAAATGCAACACAAATGCACATATGCCTTTTTTTGTGCAGAAAAAATATGATGAGGTCTATGGAGAGAAAAACACTATAAACTGCCTGAAAATAAAAAATACTACACCTAAAACATGGGTTTCAAACTCATTTTTTTCGAAGGCCACTTCAGTATTATAGTTTCACCTCAAATGGTTAAAGTGCCTTGGTAGTACTGTCAGAGTTGTCTTTCCATCTGTGAGTTGCTAAACAGATAGATGTGGAGGTGTGCATCAGAGCTCTGAATCCAAGATGGCACCTGCTCCTTTTACTGACACCACCGCCTCCACCAAGTGCTGGCTGTATCCTTTGGTTAAAGTGGTTAGCTGGTCTTTCTGCATCCAGACCTTGCCCATCCCTTGCTTGCCGAGTCTTAACTCTTGAGGGCCACATAAAATGACATCAGACCAGATTCGGCCCACTGGCCATCAATTCGACACAGGAGACCTAGAGCATGCTGCCTTTTAAAAATACTGCCACTGACCAATAAAAAGCTCCTAAAGTAAAAAATAAAAAAATTCTAAAAAGAAAAAAGCAACATCTGCGGTGCATTTTATATTTGCTTACTGTAGTGTTGATCAAACTGTTCAAGAAAAGTTAAAGGGGTTGTATCATTTCATTGAATGGTCTTCAGAATAAGGGGACAGTGAAAACAAGCAACTTTGCAATTGGATGTCATTTGCAAAGCTGTCTTGTTATCACAGTCTCCCTTATCTTCGTTATGTGTAAACACTGTTCCCCAGTGCTGGTCGGATCCCACCTCCTTGCATTTCATTGGCTGATGTCTCTACTAATTTACATTCTGTCTGGCCCCGGGTCGTATTCACGGGAGCGAGCATTCCTGCCTCTCTCACTTAGAATAAGGGGCCGGCAACAATTTGACTCTGTACAGCCACCAGCTCCTCATTGACAATGAAGTTGCTTCTACAATCAGAAAACAGAAGAATTGTGCCTCGGTGCCTAATGCTGCTGCGTGTAAGGGGCCGGCAGCATATCACTCTGCACAGCCACCAGCTCCTCAGAGACACTGTACCTGCTTCTATAAATAGAAAACAGCAGAATTGTGCCTCGGTGCCTAATTCTCCTGCATAGAAGGGAGACAGATCTGTGCTCTGGAGGAGTTCATAGAAGACTGGATTCAACTGTAACAAACCTCCAGCTGTGAGAGGAGAAGAGATCAGTGCTCTTAGTTCACAGAAGGCTGTCTAGACTGAATGCAGGCCTGTGGTATGTAAACAGCTGTTACTAAATAAGACTGCATAGGGAGAGGACAGTGACATGTGGAGGGGGGGTTGAACACACTGACTCAGAATGGAGCATTAACAGTGAAGGGGGAGGATGATGTCATCCCCCTTCAGTTAAGAAACACCCAGCTGGGAGGGGAAGAAACTCCCCTGGATTTCAGGAACTGAGAAAATCAAGTTACAAGAGAACAGCCGAACTGATGAAGTGAAACATCCCCTTTAAGTTTGAGTCAAACTTTTTAGAACACGAACCGAACTTCGTTCGAGTAAAGTTTGCGTTCGACATGCGCGTTCGACATACCAGTTTTAGTTTCATTTCTAGCTGCTTCCTGCACTTTTGGTGGCCATCCAGAGCACAGAGAAGTGTCAAAAATGTTATTGCTGAGGTGTAGGGCTCTCACTGGCTGCTAAATACTGAGCCTGTTAAAAATTTCCTGTATTCCCTTTTGTGACCCTTTTTCCCACTCAATGTCTGTCTGGCGGACTGCTTCGTCTGTTTGCTTGCATGCATGAGGACAAGATTTTATTCTTAGCGATTTTGACAAAAACAGGGGGGGAGCTTGGGTGCAGGGTAACAGTCCACTGGACCCTGCGCTCTGGGGGCTCAAAAAACCCTCCCCCAATAAAGGGGATCCAGCATTGAGTGGCATGGGAGCGGGGCCCCTTTTCACTTTTTGAATAGGGGCCCCCGGCTTCAAATTAGCCCTTTAGGGGAAACTTTTATTTGATTTTTTAGTAGTTATTAGGGGGTGTACCAAAATTAGGGAATCATAGACAGCAATAGTTTGGGATTTTATTGGACTGAAACTTTCCAATACCCGAAAGGGGTTATTTGGGACATTTGCAGGCTCACATAAATGCCCAACTCTCATAAAAAATCATATTATAACTCTCATGCCCAAAAGCCATTTTTGCAGTTTTTGGGGGGTTCATTATTTTCATAAACACCCTTTCCTAATCTCCTATAAAATCATTTTTTTTAAATAGTGGTTGCTTTGTGAAAATTTTTTTGAGTGCCCAAAAGTTAAATTTTTTCAGTTTTGGGGGTTTTATTATACTAAAACGTTACCTAATTCCTATAGAAAGAAATCTAGGGCCCAAAAGCCCCTTTTAAACATAAGAAGCACCGGGATTGGGAAAAGCACATGGTAACTGGAGGGGACAATGGGGAGTATGGGGATACTGGGGCCCCCAATCAAAAAAGGGGAATGATACAGTTTGTTAAAAATGGGGAAATAGTATGATGGGGCCCCATTGATTTGGCTGTTTGGGGGCCCCGAAACGGTTAATGATGCGACGACAGCCCGGGGTACCCCTGCACCCCCTTTAATACGGCCCTCCAGGAAACCCCTGTTCCCCAATGGGTTTCTTGCTACCCACCAATATCACATGTCTTGGGGCCCTGGTGCAAAAATAAAAGGGGTTCCTGCCATTACCCAATTTTCCATTTTCCCAAAACCAGTGTCTTTTTTTTCAAAGGGGCTTTTTGACTCCCAGTTTCAGGGGCCCATAGCAGCTGCACCGCTGCACCCCCAAAAGCTATCCCCTGCTTCAAGCTGTCCTCATATTTTCTTTAGCCATTAAAAGGGGAATGATATTTTACCCTCCAATTTTTTCTGCACCAATTTTCTTTTACTAAGTTGTTCCACGTATCCAGTTTACTGTTATGGATGGTAATTACAGCTTCTCCTCACTTGTATAGGTATAAAAATTAACCCGAACATCTTATCCCATTGACTTTAATGGGGTTCGAGTTTGAGTTCGAATCGAACATCGAACCGAACGCATCTAAGTTCGAAATTCGACTCGAACTCGAACGTTTTACTGTTTGCTTATCACTAGCCTACTGACTTCCAGTAAACGTCTGGCCACTACAGTTTTTGCCAAAAAACACATGCGTTTATAATAGCGTTTTTTGCAAAACTTCAATAGTGTTGACTGTTTTAAATGTTCTTGATATTAAAAAGGTAAAGAAAGGCTGATCACCATGTTCTGCTATCCATCTGCTGGGACCCTCAGCAATCAATTGTGATCTGAAGGATAACCCAGCAGCAACTTATTCATTTCTTTTTAGTGCCACCAAAGGTAAGAAGAAGTGTATAATGAAATATGTATGTTGTCTGTATAATGTATCCCCCAGATTGAGTCTTGTTCAAAATAGCTGCTTATGGCCCTGTCTAAAAGATGGATTTCCTGAAAAGGGAAGCCCACTTTGCTATCTTGAAATTTCTCTTTAATGTATTTGAAAAAGCTTTCCTAAACCAGACAAACCCTTCAACAATAACAACAGATGCTAATAAATATATTTCATTATATTATGTCACATGAATGTTCCGTATTCATTCATTGTGCTATTCCCTTTGACCCCTTGCCGGAATTGGATGTACCCATAGATCCTAGCTGGGACGGTGTTCCCACAAATGGAAGTATAGGTACGTCCTGGACATTGTGCAGGCCCCTGATCACAGCATGGAACTAGCTGTATATCACAGCTCACTCCAGTCGCGGGTGATTAACCCTGACGTGATCAATAGCGATGACGGCAGCTAAAGGAAAGAAAGAGGAAAGGAGCTCCCTATCTCTGCATCAGCACTGCTGCGATGCGATCACAGCTGCCGATGCTCTCCCTAGCAATCTGGAACCTAACAAAGACTGCCAGGCTGCCTGTGACATCACAGTGATTGGCAGTTTGTAACGCCGCGTGCTGCAGTCCAGCGCCCAGCCCGCGGCCACTCGCGCCTCCCGGCTCCGGCGCCTCCCGTGCCGTGGACCGGGTGCCCGACCGCAGGCACGGCCAGCCCCGGCATGCAATGCGCTGCTACTCACCTCGCCGCATCCTGCTTCCTCCTTCAGCGCCGTGCAGTAGTCTCTGCTTCTGCCTACACTATCCCGACCGGCCACTAGGGGTCGCGTGCGAGCAGCTTCTTAAATTTAAAGGGACAGTACCTAAATGGTGTTCCCTTTCCACCTATGGCCTTTGGGCACGGGCTTTATAGGGATACCCCTTCCTGTCGTCGGTGCCCAGTTGTTGGTGTCCCTGCGATAGCAACGGTTGCCTGCGTTTGCTAGCATTCTCTCTAACGGTTCCGTAGCCTCTACATTTCCACTCCTGCCTTGCCAGTCCTGCCTTGCCAGTCCTGCCTAGCCAGTCCTGCCTAATCAGGTTCTATGCTCCGGTGTCCTGCCTACTCAGTTCCATGCTCTGGTCAGCCCTGTGTCTGCGCTACCTGCTTCGGCTGTCACTGCTGGGTCCTGCATCGGGGGTAGCGACCTGGGGGATACCCTGCAGCAAAGCCCGTCCGGCATTGCGGCGGGCTCCGGTGAAGACAAGGGCCCCTTAGACTCCGCTCCCCGGCATAGATTTCGCCAACTCCTAGTGGTGACCGGTGGATCCACTTCCCGCTCGCTGAACGCTCCTGACAGTACAACTGGGCCATGGATCCTGCAAATCAACCGCTACCAGACACAGAAAGCCTCTTGGTTAAATCACCGTCCAGGGCCCCCCGTCAAGAGCGACCTTTTCATCATGCCCCCAATTTGCGGCTCGACTCCCAGAACCCCCTGTGGCAACGCCCGGCACCTTCCCCATTCCGGTTCTCGCTGGGGTCCCTGCAGCAATCTAGCTTTTCCCCCCCGCACCTGCTTTGCCACTTCGCTATAGGGGATTCCAAGGTTGCCGGGGTTTTTTTAACCAGTCCGATCCACTTCTAGGTCTTGCACACCAATTTGTAGTCGGGGTTTTAAAAGTGGCTTTCATTATTTCCTCCCTCCAGTAAAGCCCGGCCGGGGACCCCCTGTGGGGAAGGGGAACCCACTAACAGCCAATCTAGCAAATTTTTGTCCCCCTTCCCAAGGTTTTTAAGACCCCGGGCGAGTTTCCCCCCCGCCGCCTCTTCCCTTCTTCTCCCCCTTTGGGTGATCCCCGGTGGGACAAATGCTAAAAATTGGACTTTACCCTCAATTTTGTCCTGGAACAACAAAGGCCCTGGTCGCAACCTTCTGGGAGGGGTTGGCTGGTCAAATTAAGGATGAATTAGCGGGGCGTGACCTGCCCACCAGTCAACAGGAGGTTCGGCATCAACGGGAGTATTATCAACCCGTTGGAGTCCTCGCCTTGCACCTGTCTTCCAGCGTTCCCTGCAGCCTGCCCTGCATCCAAGGGGAGGACCCATGCAATCATGGGGGCCAAACCCTGTCGGGGAGGAGAAGACCCCGCCAGCGCAACCAAGGCGGGTCCCCAAACCATCGGCGGGGAGTGCACCGCGTCCGGAAAAATAAAGGCCTAGGCTTCGTGGGAGGGGGCAAAATTTGGGACGGAACTCTCCTCTCCGCCATTGACCTGAGTTCGGTTAACACTTCCCTCCGGTTCCCCTTTGATTTGCCGCCTTTGTGGACTCGGTTCGGGGGCAAAACTTCATCCACCCTCCTTGGGGATAGGTACCAGCTGCCTGTGTTTCCCCCTTGGAAAAACCCCTTCTCCATTTCTCTGTGAATGGAGAAGCCCCTCCCCTTCCACCGGCACCACACGCACCCCCCTTTTAATTTCGGTGGGAGTACTAAAACCGGGAAAAGATCCTTTCCTTGTCCTCCATGGCTCCTCTGTACTCCCCTCCCGGGGTTCCTTGGCTGCGTGACCACAGCCACCTTTGACTTGGAAAGGGGGAGAACACTCGAGGGGGAAACCCGGGGTGCCAACTTTTTTGCATTTGGCATCCCGCCCCTCCATTTTTTAGAGGAGCCTCGCCCCTTTTTTCCACCCCGTTCCAGCTCCATCAGGCCTTCCTGTCACTTCTGGAATTTGGGGATGGTCTGCAAGAAACAGGCGGGGTTTTTTCCCCCACCGGCACTACGATTGCCTATAGGCTGCAGCAGGACTACGATGCCTGGGGGAGAGTGTACCCCTTGTTCGGCCCCGAAACGGGCTATGTCAGCGTTATCTAGAAAAATCTGGAAAAGGGCTTTATCCCAATCTTCATTCCCCCCAGGGGCCCTTCTTTTTTGTCGGAAAAAAGCGGGTCCCTTGGGGGCTGTGATAGACTTTCGGGGCCCCAATAAGATCACATCAAAAAAACGCTACCCATGCCGTTTATTTTTGGGGTCATCGATAGGATCCAGGGAACCACGGTCTTCTTCAAGCTCGATCTTTGGGGTGCCTACAATCTGATCCGAATACGTGAGGGAAACGAGTGGAAGACCGACTTTAACACCCGTGATGGCCATTACGAATACCTGGTAATGCCCTTTGCCTCTGTAACGCCCCCGCTGTATTTCAAGAATTCGTAAATGACATCTTCCGAGACCTTCTCTACCACTGTGTACTAGTCTACTTGGATGACATCTTAATCTACTCTCCGGATCTAAAATCCCATCGGGCTCATGTTCGTCTGGTACTCTCCCGCCTTAGACGCAACCATCTCTACGCCAGGTTGGAGAAGTGTTTATTTGAACGGACCAGTTTACCATTCCTGGGGTACATAATCTCTGCGCAAGGTCTTCTAATGGATCCAGAAAAGTCTTTGGCAGTATTGAACTGGTCACGCCCTGTCGGTCTTCGAGCTATCCAGTGGTTCATCGGTTTCTCCAACAATTACCGCCAATTTATTCCGCATTTCTCCACGCTCATAGCTCCTACTGTCGCCCTCACCAAGGAAGGCAGTAACCCTCGTCTATGGACCTCTGAGGCTGAAGAAGCCTTTGCTCAGTTAAAAGCAGCCTTTGCCTCCGCCTCTGTTCTTCATCGCCCGGACCCGGAGAGGCCCTTCTTTCTGGAAGTTGATGCATCCTTGGTTGGAGCTGGAGCCGTCCTTCTACAAATAAATGCCAAAGGCAAATTCATAACCTGTGGCTTCTTCTCTAAGACCTTCTTGCAGGCAGAGAAAAACTACTCAATTGGGGACAGAGAACCGCTGGCGATCAAACTGGCCTTGGGTGAATGGCAGCATCTTCTTGAGGGCTCTCTACATCCAGTGACTATCTATACGGATCATAAAAACCTTCTATACCTATAGACAGCACAACGCTTGAATCCTCGTCAGGCCAGGTGGTCGTTATTCTTCTCTCGTTTTAACTTCATCCTCCATTTCCGGCCAGCAGCAAGAAACCTCAAGGCCGATGCTCTGTCCCGGGCAACGGATGCCTTCGACTCTGAATCTGAACCGCAGTACCTGATCCCCCCCCCCCCCCCCGAACGTCTGTTCCATGCCGCACCCGGAAGGTTGCGGGCATTCCGCCTGGTAGGACCTTTGTGCGCCCCGCCCTGAGAAAACACATTCTGTCCTGGGGTCATGCTTCCAAAGTGGCCGGTCATGCTGGCTATCGTAAGTCTCTCCACCTCATCGCACGTCACTACTTGTGGCCCTCCCTTGCACAGGATGTCAAGGATTTTGTGGCTGCTTGCCCTAACTGTGCCCAGAGTAAGAGTTCTCTTCTCCGACCTGCTGGTTATCTGTTGCCATTACCAGTGCCCGAAGTACCATGGAGTCACATCGCTATGGACTTTGTGACTGATCTTCCGCCCTCCAAGGGGTGCTCGGTTGTCTGGGTCGTGGTGGACCGATTCTTCAAGATGGTGCATTTCACACCTCTGCCAGGTCTTCCTTCAGCTCCGCAACTGGCTTCATTGTTCGTACAGCACATCTTCTGTTTACATGGAATGCCTTCTAACATCGTCTCTGATAGAGGAGTACAATTCCCCTCTCGCTTCTGGCGTGTCTTGTGCTCTCTCCTGGGAAATAAATTGGATTTCTTGTCTGCATATCACCCACAGTCTAATGGCCAAGTGAAGCGGATCAACCAGGTCCTGGTGAACTACCCGCGCCAATTTATTTCAGCTCGGCAAGACAATTATGTCTCTCTGCTCCCCTGGGCGGAGTTCGCCTACAACAAATATACTAGCGAGTCCTCAGGGGAGTCTCACTTCTATGTGGTGTTTGGTCAACATCCTCGTTTTCCTCTGCCACTGTCTGCCTCTTCGGAAGTTCCTGCTGCCAACACCCTAGTACGGGACTTTCTCAAATTTGGCAACTAACCCGTCAAAATTTGTGTCGCGCGGCGACCCGGTTTAAGGCGCAAGCTGACAAGAAGCACAGAGCACCTCCTACATACCAACCTGGGGATAAAGTTTGGCTCTCCTCCAAACACATCCTCCTCCAAGTGCCTAGTTTGAAATTTGCACCACGCTATCTTGGTCCTTTCAGCGTTCTTCGACAGATCAACCCGGTATCCTACCTCCCTCCTTCCGCATCCCCAAGCATTTCATGTGTCTCTCCTGAAACCGGTGATTCTCAATTGGTATTCACGCAAGGTGGTTCCTGTTGCCGCACCTCCTAATACCGAAGATATCTACAAAGTAAAAGAAATCCTGGAAATGAAGTGTTCCAGAGGCAAGACTTACTACCTCGTGGATTAGAAGGGCTTCGGGCCCGAGGAGAGGTCCTGGGAGCATCAAGAAAACATCAATGCTCCCACTCTCATCCAACATTTTCACAGACTCCGGTTTTCTGGAAGGAGGGGCCCTAAGGGGGGAGTACTGTAACGCTGCTCTCTGCGGTCCGGCACCCGGCCCGCGGCCACTCATGCCTCCCGGCCCCCGGCGCCTTCCGTGCCGCGCAACAGGCGCCAGAACACAGGCACTGCCAGCCCCGACATGCGCTCCGCTGCTACTCAACTGGCCGCGTCCTGCTTCCTCCTTCAGCGCCGTGCGGCAGTCTCTGCTTCTGCCTGCACTATCCCGGCCAGCCACTAGGGGTCGCGCGCGATCAGCTTCTTAGTTTTAAAGGGACAGTACCTAATTGGTGTTCACTTTCCACCTACAGCCTTTGGGCACTGGCTTTATAGGGATACCTCTTCCTGTCGTCGACACCCAGTTGTTGGTGTCCCTGTGTTAGCAACGGCTGCCTGTGTTTGCTAGCTTTCTCTCTAACGGTTCCGTAGCCTCTATGTTTCCGCTCCTGCCTTGCCAGTCCTGCCTTGCCAGTCCTGCCTAACCAGTCCTGCCTACTCTAGTTCTACGCTCCGGTGTCCTGTCTACTCAGTTCCATGCTCCGGTCGGCCCTGTGTCCGCGCTACCTTCTTCGGCTGTCACCGATGGGTCCTGCGTCGGGGGTAGCGACCTGGGGGATTCAGCGCAGCAAAGCCCATCCGTCCTTGCGGCGGGCTCCGGTGAAGACAAGGGGCCCCTTAGACTCCGCACCCCGGCGTAGGTTATGGCAACTCCTATTGGTGACCGGTGGATCCACTTCACGCTCGCTGAGTGCTCCTGACACAGTTACAATGCATAGCAGTATTGCTATGCATTGTAGCAGTGACCTGAAGATCACTGATACAAGTCCCCAGTGGGGACAAGTAAAAAAATGTTAAAAAGTAAGAAAAAGTAAAAAAAAGTAAAACACCCAAAAATTAAAGCACGTACACTGCTCTTTCACATTTACAAACATCCCAAAAAACAATCAAAAATAAATAAAGTACACATATTTGGTATCACCATGTGCGTAATGACCTAGCCTAAAAATCTACCATTTTATTTAACCCACATGATTAACGCCATAAAAAAAAACAGAATTGCGATTTTCGCAATTTCCCCACAGTCCAGCAGGTGCTCCACATATTCTGAGGCGTGTGGTTGATTCAAATAGTTCACTAGGGCCACATATGGGATATCTCTAAAAATGGCAGAATCAGCTGAATCAATATTGAGTTGCATTTCCCTATTATCATCTACCATATTCCAATGAATAATGGATAAAAATTTAAAATTGGCAAAAAAACGTGAAATTTCACCTTCACATTGCTTTAATTTCTGTGAAACATCTAATTGGTTAATAAAGTTCCTAAATGCTCTTTTGAATACTTGAAGGGGTGTAGTTTCTTGGATGGAGTCATTT
This sequence comes from Phyllomedusa bahiana, assembly GCA_025379985.1. NCBI lineage: Eukaryota > Metazoa > Chordata > Amphibia > Anura > Hylidae > Phyllomedusa > Phyllomedusa bahiana. The sequence continues at coordinate 26,250 of JAODAL010032064.1, read as the reverse complement.
ATGGGGGTATCTAACATACAGGTCCTTCAAAGTCACATCAGAACTGGACTGGTCCCTTAAAAATCAATGTTGCAAATGTTCTTGAAAATATGAAAAATTACTACTAAATATGCCAACCTACAGTAGACATATGGTAAATGCTAGTTCTGAACTCATTTTTGTGGTATAACTATTTGCCTTACACGCAGAACATTTTTAACTTTGAAAATAGCAGTTTCAACATTTTCATGACATTTTGCTATTTTTTACAAATAAACTAGAATTCTATGGACCAAAGTTTCTTACTACCTTAAGGGTATGTTCACACGGCTTATTTTGGGATGCATTTTGTTGCGTATTTTGCGGTGTACTGTGCTTAATATGCGTGGAAATGCAGCCCATAATTACGGTAATCCATAGCTCTCATAGAGAACTATGGATTACTCCTCCTCTTCCCGCTCGTACAATACGATCGTATTGTATGCGCAGGGAGATAAGTGACATATCAATTATTTGCAACGAATACGTGCCGCGGCGTGTACTATATGCGCCACAGTACATCGGGTGAACATACCCTAAAGCACAATGTGTTACGAGTAAACTTTCTCTGAATCACATGGATAGGTAAAAGTATCAAAAAGTTATTACCAGTTAAAGTCACACATGTCATTTAAAAAATGGGACTCTGTCAGGAAGGTTAAAACTGGCTGCACAGGGGGCAGCACAGCTCACACAGTGAGCTAAGGGGGCGGTGCCGGCAGCTCAGTGCACAGGAGAAGAGCACTGACTGCCTGGCTCCGACTGCTCAGTGCTCCGCCCTCCCCCGCCCCCCCAGCAGGCCTGGCAGGATGCTGAGCAGATGAGCTTCCTGCCTGGCAAGAAGATACCTCCTCCTGCAGAGGATTGTTCCATTAGGCTGGTAAGTGGCTTCACTACTGGGTCCTTACCAGCTAGTCCTCTACCTCCCCACCCCAGGTCTTACCAGTTAGCCCAGTTAATCCCTATCTCCCCTCTGGGCCTCACCAGTTAGCCTAGCTCCTACTCCCTGGGTCTTACCAGCTAGATTCCCATCTCCTTTCTGGGCCTTACCATCTGACCTGCCTCCCCCCTGGGCCTCCACATCTGCCCTGCCTGCCCCCCTGGGCCTTCCACATCTGGCCTGCCATCCCTCCTTGGCCTCCCATCTGACCCGCCTCCCCTCTGGGCCTCCACATTTGGCTTGCCTCCCCTCTTGGCCTCCACATTTGACCTGCCTCCACCCTGGGCCTCCACATCTGACCTGCCTCCCCCTGGGCCTCCACATCTGACCTGCCTCCACATCTGACCTGCCTCCCCCCTGGGCCTCCACATCTGACCTGCCTCCCCCCCTGGGCCTCCACATCTGACCTGCCTCCCCCCCTGGGCCTCCACATTTGGCTCGCCTCCCCTCTGGCCCTCCACATTTGTCCTGCCTTCCCCCTGGGCCTCCACATCTGCCCTGCCTCCCCCTGGGCCTCCACATCTGGCCTGCCTCCCTCCTGGGCCTCCACATCTGACCCGCCTCCCCCATGGGCCGCCACATGAGGCGTGCCTCCCCGCTGGCCCTCCACATTTGACCTCCCTCCCCCCTGGGTCTCCACATCTGGCCTGCCTCCCCTCTGGGCCTCCACATCTGGCCTGCCTCCCCCTGGGCCTCCACATCTGACCTGCCTCCCCCAGGCCTCCACATCTGACCTGCCCCCCTGGGCCTCCACATCCGGCCTGCCTCCCCCCTGGGCCTCCACATCTGGCCTGCCTCCACATCTGACCCGCCTCCCCCTTGGGCCTCCACATTTGGCCTGCCTCCCCACTGGCCCTCCACATATGACCAGCCTCCCCCCTGGGCCTCCACATCTGGCCGGCCTCCCCTGGGTCTCCACAACTGGCCTGCCTCCATCTCTGGCCTCACTCCCCCTGGGCCTCCACATCTGGCCTGCCTCCCCCCTGGGCCTCCACATCTGGCCTGCCTCCCCCCTGGGCCTCCATATCTGGCCTGCCTCCCCCTGGGCCTCTACATCTAACCTGCCTCCCCCTCCTGATTACCATCAAAGGGCTGACTGTAACAGTAATACTGTACAAATAAAACTACTCCTTAATAGCTCGCTTAACTGTTAAGAAGAAGTTACATTTACACAGTTCTAAAATTATGTCGGCCCTTTAAGGTACGCCGTGAGGCCGATGTGGTCCCCGGTGGAAACGAGTTTGACACCCCTGGTCTAGGTCTAAGACTTTCTTTGTTGCCCATAGCAACCAATCAAAGCTCCCCTTTCATTTCATAAAGTGCTCTGAAAAAATGAAAAGGGAGCTATGTTTGGTTGCTGGTCTTACACCTAGACAGTTTTCATTCGTGAGGCCTATTATCTTTATTCTGCAGGTTGGTACAATTCAGGAGATACCTTTTTTAGAATTTTTTTTATGCTTTACTACTTTTAAAAGTAAAAATGTAAACTTTTCAATTATTTCAATTTACTTTGCATTTCCAATAATGTTTTTATATTTGTATTTATGGTCCTCAATAGGAGCTCAATATTTTTTATTCTGAAGTATAGATTTTATTGGTACCATTTTGGGATACATGCAACTTTTTGATCACTTTTTTTTTATTCCAATGATTTAGAGAGGCAAAGAGACAAAATAATGCAATAATGGCTTTCGGTGTTATTCTTCAATTGCATTTACCATGCGGGATTTATAATGATACTTCATAATAAATATGACCTTTTCAAAACAGTGAAAATTAGGTTTACTTTTTTGTTGTTTTGGGTTTTTCATTTAAAAAACTGTCAAAAGGAGGGTGTTTAGAACTTTTAATCTTTTTTTATTTTTTTATATTTAAAATTTCTTTTACATATATGCTTTCAGTACCCCTAGAGTACTTGACCACTAAGGAAGGAAACCTTGTAAACTATTCTGCTATAGTAAAATATTGCAGAATAGTGCACAATAATAGCTCTCCTATTACAATCTGCCTCAAGTAGCACATTTTCAACAACTTGACCATGGCATGCATCCTGTGTCAGACTGGTGGAGTCGACTGTGGGGGCCCACTGGTGGAGTTGGCTGTGGGGGCCTACCAGTGGAGTTAATTCTGGGGCCCATCCCACATGCCTCCTATACTTTTTCCCTTTCTTTTTGCCTCTGTTTCTCTGCTTTTCTGCCTCTCCTGAGGATGCATATGCAGTTGAAAAGCAACTTCAAAGCTGCCATGGCCCACCAGGGATTTCCCCTGTTCCTCTAGGGCTTGTTCAAATCTGATGGCATCATGGTACATGGTACAGTTACATGATATATCAGGAAGGGATTAACAGAGTCTAAGAAGATACAGTGCATGATAGAGCTAGTAGGCCTAAGCACAGTATCTTAAAGGTTAAAACACTGGGATCATAGTTAAATAGGTTGTCCACCTCATTAAAAAGTCATTTAAATAGCTCCTGGACCCTAAGTAAAATCATCCTCATTGACCTCAATAGAAAATATTTGTTGTAGTCCATTTGTTGTAGTCCAATGTGTCAGTTTTTAAGATGAAAAAAAACTTAGAACATGTTCAATCTTCTGTCATATTCCACATGAAAAAAATGCATCCAGAACATCTCTATGTCGAATCTGCATCTAAAGTCCCATAGATAAGAATGTTACTCGTTTCATGACTGTAAGTCAATGGGGAAAAAAAAGATCTAAAATCCACATGAAATACTTGTTGAAAACCGTGTCATCCGATGTGGTTTTTAATGGAAAAATCCATTGAGATTCTGACGAGTAAATTGTACTTTGTGTGGACATATAGTACATCACATGTTCAGGGGAATAATGTGAATGTATATATAATGTATATATGCAATATTTTTTGGGGCAAACAGCACCGGACTTGCCTATGTACCGTAAGGGTATTACAGTTCAGTATACTTAGGTCAATGGAGATTTCATACAACCCAGTCTGACACGTTTACGCTCTAAAGGTGACATTTCCCAACACGCCAACGGCAATTTTTTGGTCTATTTTGCGCCAAAACCGCTTTTGACGCCATATTCTAAATGTAAATGTACTGTCATACACCAAAACCAGGCGTATTATACGCCAGGCCTGACACATTGTAATAAAATGATACGCCGTGCACCTCCATAACGCAATGCGTGTAACACCACACGCTGCGGTTCGACGCCTGGACCGCGGCTACTCGTGTCTTCCAGCCCTCGGCACCTTCTGTGCCGTGGACCAGGCGCCCAACTCCAGGCATGGCCAGCCCTGGCATGCGCTGCTACTCACCTAGCCGCGTCCTGCTTCCTCCTTCAGCGGTGTGCGGCAGTCTCTGCTTCTGCCTGCACTATCCCGGCCGGCCACTAGGGGTGCGCAAGAGCAGTTTTCTTAGATTTAAAGAGCCAGTACTTAATTGGTCTTCCCTTTCCACTTATGGCCTTGGGACACGGGCTTTATAGGGATACCCCTTCCTGCCATCGGCGCCCAGTTGTTGGTGTCCCTGCGTTAGTGACAGCTTTGTGCGTTTCTAGCATCCTCTCTGACGGTTTCGTAAGCTTCTATGTCTCCGCTCCTGCCTTGTCAGTCCTGCCTAGCCGGCCTTGCCTACCCTGGTTCTACGCTCCGGTGTCCTGCCTACTCCAGTTCCACGCTTCGGTTGGCCCTGTGTACACGCTACCTGCTTCGGCTGTCACCACTGGGTCCTGCGTCGGGGGTAGCGACCTGGGGGATTACCTGTGGCAAAGCCCGTCCTGCCTTGCGGCGGGCTCTGGTGAAGACAAGGGGCCCCTTAGACTCCGTTCCCCGGCGTAGGCGCATTACACATACTTGTAATGATACGTTATGCGCCTCCCTAGTGCAATGCGCCTTGAGAGGCGCATTACATACACTAACAATAATATGATATGCACCGCGATTTGCGCAATGAGCCGCAATTTGCGCAATGTGCCTTTCTAGTCGCATTAAGTTTACCTGACGCCAGATTTCTGAGAGGATCAGACTTTCTGGCGCACTTTACACTGATTTAATGCGCCCTTAAAGTCCTAGATTTCCATAATGCATCAATCTGTTTTATTTTATGGATTACTACAGTATATTCACTTTAAATAAATTCAGGGGTGTAGATTTGTAAGGCATAATTTGTCCATTAGCATTCAACATGAAGAAACATGAGATCTACAAAGTTGTCATTGCACTTGGGTACTGCAGATTTCTTTGTTTCCTTCTCATGCTTTCAGCTCATGTAGCTTTTATCCAACCTGAATTCTGCACTATGGTTTTCTCTCTGTTCATTTGCATGTACGCCAACAAGTTCAAATGCACTCCAACCTTGGACAAGTTTCAAAGCAAGGCATAATTCCTCTGAAATAGGTCTTTTGAATGTTTTATTATGTCCTTTCTTTTCTGTTAATCTTGGAGCCCCTTAGCCATGTCAAAGCAATCTTTTCTAATGTCACATCATCTAGACATTAGCATGAAAAAGATGATTTGAAGGAAAATAAATGTCGAATGAGGCATTTATTATAGAACCATTACTCTGCATTTACATTTTGAGTATATTTCTGACGTCCTCTGTTTTGAACTGCAGGCTAATTTGAAAGTCAATAGTCTCAGAACAATATACAGTACAAGACTATTTACACTGAACTAGCCCCTTTATGCACTAATTTGCTGAAATAAGATTTAATTATACTTAGGCCTCGTTCATACATAGCTTTTGTGGCTTTTTGGCTTGTAAAAATTAATTTTATGTAATTTGTATCCATTTTATGTGCCATGATTTTTGTGCTTTCTACAAGTGTTTTTATTTTCATTTTTTTTCTTGGTGTTTTTCATGTCCTTGCATCTATGAAGGGCGGGACTTTTACATTTCCAGGCATGTAGCATCACCATTGCTGCTGTAGGCTGATGTAGTCAACTGGATAATACATAAGTCCTTTTTTTGAGGTGATAGTTTCATACAGTACATCAACCTGTAGAATTGTGTGCAAACTGATATTCTACATTTCAAGGTATATTAATAATATAGTAGTATTATCACTGCTATCGTAGTCTACTGTTATCAACTGGACAATATGTAAGTCCTTATTCTAGGCAACTGTTTCCTTCATCTATCTGGTGAGTCTATTTAGTTCATCTTCATTGGCACTGTATTTTGGGTATTTCTTCCAGGGCACCTATCCAGTAGATAGTTGCATTGTTTATAGATTGGGTGTTGGTGACACTCCTCTAAAATACTTTCACTAGTGTTGAGCGATTTTTATCGACAAAGTTGAAATCGGCAAGGTTTTTATGGTGATCGAAATTTCCAGATCATGCGATAATTAAGGTTAAAATCTGAGCATCATCTATTAAGATCGCGCCTTTTTCGGCGCTTCCTGTAATTTTGGCGGCCAGCAAATCAGATTACAGAATAGAGCAGGGTGAGATGTGTGTGCGACCTCATGACTGGGATGTGTATGGTTGCGATTGGCTGGAAAAATCACATGACCTCGTTTTACATAGAACAGCATTTCCTGTTTCAGCCTCAGTGTCTCTCAGCGTCTCATAGGGATAGGACGTGCGCTCTGCCTGTGGCCAAACAGCTCAGCGAAATTAGTCTTTTTTTTGCACAGAGAAACCTCTACTATTAGCTGTGATCCTTCCAATTTAGTTAGATTAGAGATTTGAAGATTTTATGTAGTTAGCTAGAGAATTTTAAAGCAGCATCTACGCTGTAAATTCACGGCGGTGGGAGGGGGAGGGGGGGGGCCCCGGGCGAACACAGACAAGACTCTATCTATAAAGAACACTGGATAAAGTTCACCAAGACTTAGTGTAGACATTGTAGTGGAATATCTTTATTATTAACAGTTTGCTATTGAAATATTTCCTGGATATTGGGCAGCCTGAACTTATATTGGATACACATCATTTCTAGTAACTGCAGGTCTCTTTGTTAGCTGCAAAACTCCACTTTTATTATCAGTATACATTTCAGATAGGTGTTCATTTTCAATTTTACCCATTACACCTGTGACTGTTGATATATCCACCTTGCAGTTAAATTACAATCCAGCAATCTTGTAGTCAGCACAGGTTGTTTGTTGCCAAAAATACCGTGTATCGTACGAAAACATCACAGTTACGTGTTTTTTGACTTTTGCGCACCCAGCATTGTTCATTGACGCAGCATCTACGCGAATCTTAAAACAGCAATTCTATATTCACCACAGGTGAATTGAAAGGTGCAAAAAATATCGTTTATTATACCAAAACATAACAGTTACGTGTTTTTTGACTTTTGCACACCCAGCATTGTTCATTGACGCAGCATCTACGTAAATCTTAAAACAGCAAATTCTAAATTCACCACAGGTGAATTGAAAGGTGCAAAAATATTGTTTATTATATCAAAACATAACAGTTACGTGTTTTTTGACTTTTGCACACCCAGCATTGTTCATTGACGCAGCATCTACGTAAATCTTAAAACAGCAATTCTATAGTCACCACAGGTGAATTGAAAGGTGCAAAAAATACCGTGTATTATACGAAAACATAACAGATACAGACATAACAGACTCCTTTTCCCGGCACTTTTTAATCTGGGGGTCAGACAGGTTTAATGGTCATTCTGCGGTCCAGGACAGGTATAGTCAATGTCCAGTGAAACTAAAATGGTGGTTGAAAGACTCCTTTTTGCGGCACTTTTTAAATCTGGGGGTCATGCAGGTTTGGGGCTCATGCTGCGTCCAGGACAGGGATATTCAATGTCCAGTTCAAGTAACATGATGGTTCAAATCATACTGCCTTCTGGCACTTTTTAATTTGTGGGTCATGCAGGTTTAAGGGTCAGGCTGTGGTACAAGACAGGGATAGTGAATGGTCTGTGACTTTTTTTCTGTGACTTTTATAACCTAAGTGTGTTGCCTAAGATGTAGCACGTATCCATTTGACTGTTGTGGATGTTAATTTCAGCTTCTCCAGCCTTGTTTGGGTGTAATAATGAAGGTGTTGTTGCTCTCCCATAGACTTTAATGGTCATCGCTCATAATCGACGCTCACTATCGAAAAACCTTATCGATAGCGGCCGACTATCGACTATCGATCGATCTCGATAGCCAACGCAATCGCTCAACACTAACTTTCACATATACATATAACAACTTTTAATGTTTGGGGTATACTGCTTGGAAACACATTGATATTTATGGATCATATTTACGATGTGTGGTATATCTATCTCCCTTATGAACCCATTGTACGTATGGGAAAAACACATTGGAGAAGAAGAATTTCTACATATACTACACGTAGTATGTAAGTAAAGTTACTGTGTAGCTTATAGTATATCCTGATTACCATGGTGTTAGCAATCTCTAATTTTCCATGTTTTCATTCCGTTTAATTCTTACCTTTCCATTTATGCTAAGCAAATTGTAGGGGTTTTCACAAGGGTTAGGTTATGGGCAAGGGTCACCCTTTTTTGGGGCAGTAGGTATAGTTAGAGTTACATCTTCCTCGTCTACTTTCCTGTGACTAATATGTAAGGGAAGAGCAGGGTTAAAATGACCTTAAGTATTTGGTTTCATTTTTTTTATATGTTATTAATAGAGATTATGTTTTAACACACCATAGGTTATTTTCATATTGGTCGATCATTTGTTTTTCATGTCCTTTTTTTGTTTGTTTCTAAAGACCACTTAAAAACAACAACAAAAGTAAAGAAAATGGCACAAACAAGAAAACATTATTCGTAGTGCATTTTATATTTTACCCAAAACCTTGCCACTTTTTTTAAGCAAAAAGAAAATGCATGAAAAATCTACCACAAAAATATATTGTGTCTGAAATATACCAGTGTTTCCATTTAGATACTTTCTAGATGTCTGATTGTAAATTAAACTGTCTTTATTACCAGCAAGCTTCTTGCACTTACCTAAACTGTTTGGAAAGTGAGTAATCAATTAGTGTTTGTGTAATGCACAAGACTTCAAACACAGTAATTGATTACTTGAAACACCTTTCTGAACAATTTAGACAACTGAAAGAAGCTTGCTGGTAATAAAGGCAGTTTAATTAGAGTGCAGTTAAAACTGCACCAAAACTGCGCTGTGTCACCGCACCATAAGAATTTGAATCAAGTCAAGTGCTTTTATTTCATTATAAAATGTCTAATTGCAGACATTCAAAGTGATCAGAAGAAACTGGTTTGTCATCAGGAAATGTTGCCCCATGTTGCACTAGAAGTAACTTATCCTTTCAAGGGAACCTGTCGGATGGTTAATGCTGCCCTATCTGACAACAGGATGGTATAGAGCAGGGGTGTCAAACTCGTTTTCACCGGGGGCCGCATCAGCCTCACGGAGTACCTTAAAGGGCCGACATAATTTTAGAACTACTTGTAGGTAGATAAGTGGCTATAAGGTCCCCCTGTAGATGACAGTTATATCTGCCCATGTAGGTTTTTGCCCCCTGTAGCCAGATAGTAATATGCCCTCTGCAGCCAGGTAATATGCCCCACATAGAAAGGGAGATGCCATACATAACCCCCCGGTAGCCAGACAGATGCCCCATATAGTCCGCCAGTAGCCAGACAGATGCCCCATATAGTCCGCCAGTAGCCAGACAGATGCCCCATAGTCCCCCAGTAGCCAGGCAGATGCCCCATAGTCCCCCAGTAGCCATGCAGATGCCCCATAGTCCCCCAGTAGCCATGCAGATGCCCCATAGTCCCCCAGTAGCCATGTAGATGCCCCATAGTCCCCCAGTAGCCATGTAGATGCCCCATAGTCCCCCAGTAGCCATGTAGATGCCCCATAGTCCCCTAGTAGCCAGGCAGATGCCCCATAGTCCCCAGTAGCCAGGCAGATGATGCAGTAGCCACACAGATGCCCCATGGTCCCCAGTAGCCAGGCAGATGCCCCAGTAGCCAGGCAGATGCCCCATGGTCCCCAGTAGCCAGGCAGATGCCTCAGTAGCCACACAGATGCCTCATGGTCCCCAGTAGCCAGGCAGATGCCCCAGTAGCCCCCTCAGTAGCCAGGAAGATGCCCCAGTAGCCCCCTCAGTAGCCTGGCAGATGCCCCAGTAGCCAGGCAGATGCTCCATAGCCCCTCAGTAGCCAGACAGATGCCCCAGTAGCCAGGCAGATGCCCCATAGCCCCCTCAGTAGCCAGGCAGATGCCCCAGTAGCCAGGCAGATGCCCCAGTAGCCCCTCAGTAGCCAGGCAGATGCCCAGTAGCCAGGCAGATGCCCCAGTAGCCCCCTCAGTAGCCAGGCAGATGCCCCATAGCCCCCTCAGTAGCCAGGCAGATGCCCCAGTAGCCAGGCAGATGCCCCAGTAGCCAGGCAGATGCCCCAGTAGTCCCCTCAGTAGCCAGGCAGATGCCCCAGTAGCCCCCTCAGTAGCCAGGCAAATGCCCCAGTAGTCCCCTCAGTAGCCAGGCAGATGCCCCAGTAACCCCCTCAGTAGCCAGGCAGATGCCCCAGTAGCCCTCTCAGTAGCCAGGCAGATGCCCCCTAATGATTATAAAATTAAAAAATAGCTACTTACCTCGTGTCCGTGCAGCGCGGTCCGGTCCGGTTCAGGAGCTCTGTACGGTGTAAGCAGTGTGACATCATGCCGCTTATGTCCGCACACAGCTCCCAGAGATCTCCTCGGCGGCAGAGGCTGCCGTCAAGGAGACCCAGCGTCACAGGGGGCGTGAGCAAAGCGGCGCGTCACGCCCCCTGCGACGCCCTATGTACAGCGCTCACCGAGTGGTCTACATACAAAGGGAGAAGGTGGGAGGGAAACGATCCCTCCTGCCTTCTCCCTGTACTGACTGACTGACTCTGCGCGGCTGTGGTAAAACAGCTGTGCGGAGTCAGGGAGATCGCGGGCCGGAAAACACCAGGCCGTGGGCCGGATGTGGCCCGCGGGCCTTGTGTTTGACACCTGTGGTATAGAGGGAGAGAAACTGAGCTCTGTGATATGTAGGTTCATGATTAGGAGAAGGATTTCTGAGTAGAAAACAGGACAGGACTCCTTAAATGACAGTGCTAGTCTTCCCCACCCCCCTCCACACACACACACACACACACACACACACACACACACACACACACACACACACACACACACACACACACACAAACACACATAGATTGACAGATTTACCTCTATCAATCTGTGAAAAGCGCAAACTCTCAGACACTGTCTGTGGGTGGGGTCAGCAGTAAAGTTCTGTTTAAGTTTTTTATATGCCTTTTACTTAGAAATCCTGCTTCAAATCATATAACCTTATATTTTACAGAGCTCACTTTCTCTCTCTCTATTACATCCTTTTATGACATAGGGTAGCATAAACCTCCTGAGTGGCTGATGGATTCCTTTTATATGTTTATGAAAACATATTATTAGGCTATGTTCACACGGCTTATTTGCGGGGCGTAATTACGCCCTGCAATTACGGCGTGTGGACGGTAGCGGGGCTTTACAATACGGCGAGCGGTTAGAGGAGACGGAATCCATAGTTCTCTATGAGAACTGTGGATTACCGTAATGACTGGGACGGATTTCACCCGTAATTCGCGTAGTACGGCGCGAATTACAGGCTGAAATCCGTCCCAAAATAAGCCGTGTGAACATAGCCTAAGGGCGGTATGTATGATTTTTGCCGTGTAGAATGCGTCTGAATCTATGAACCTGTTCTACTGTGGGTCATAGATTTAGCGCTTTCTAGCTACTAAATAACAATTCAGGCTAAGGTAAAACCCTTTTAAGTGGTCTACCTGTTCCAGCAGTAATACGCCTATTTTTGCCATTCAAAAGTCATAAATGTGTAGAATTGTATGGTTGTAGTGCGACACGCCTCCAGCACACCCACGGATCTTAGGCGCATTACATAGTGCCACGGGCGCCTTGTAATGAGCCTGATATTGGAGTGCGGCTGGTTAGAAATATAACAAACAGGGCTGCGCTAGTTTTTGGGCTAAAAAGAAAAACTTCTGGTGTAGCCCTGTACATACATGTCGTCCTAAATGTATGAATGTAGGAGACACAGTGCTACATTTTGGATTGTTCCAAGTTTGCTGATGCTGCAACAATGATCAATATTTGGTTGGAATCAGACCTTTAAGTATTAAATAACTGGAAAAACACTCAGACATTATATACTGTCTTATTTTTAGTGTAGTTAAGGAATTAACAAGATTATTCCTGGTGTTTTTTGAATCCCTATGTCATGCAGTCATGCACCAAGCAAAACCTATTGTTTTATCATTCTCTGGACTGTTCCTTTCACCTTGCTCATCTTGCAAAACTTCTACACAAAGGGCCACATGTTTGAAAACTGTCTAGGTCTAAAATTTATTTTGTTGCCCATAGCAACCAATCAGAGCACCCCTCTTATTTCCTATAGTGCTTTAGAAAAATGAAAGGGGCGCTCTGATTGGTTGCTATGGGCAACCAAGTGCATTTTAGACCTAGACAGTTTTTATACATGTGGCCCAAAATGTTTTTGGTTAGAAAAAACTGCCAACCTTCAGACTGGTTACAAACAAGTGGCCTAATGCCTAACAGGTCTGTCTTCATAGCACTGCACAGTGTGGCCCAAATTTAGCTGTAACTTACTGTACTTTTGTGAATTTTACTACAGAATTGAATTTTATTTGATCATCATATCCAGTTTGTAAAAGTGGAGGAAAACTGGTCTTGGTTTGCTGCTTAGCCAAGAATTAGACATTTATTAAAACATTTTGGAAAAAAAATTGCATTTCCACACCAGACTGAGCCAATGTAAACATGATCAGCGATGTACTTTATGTTGTGGCAAATTTAAGTGTGTTAGTTATGAGGTTTTCCACAAAAAACATCAATAAATTAGCCTAGGACTAGATGTTGGCTACATCTACGCTTTTGACATAATAAACATTTCATTACGTGCTACGTATTTATACATTATAGCCATACATTATTTCAAATAAGTTTTAAGGGGATCAAATTTGCTAACTTGAGGAACTTAAAAAAATTGTATGAAGGAAAGTTTTTAAAAACTTGTCACAACACATCTGCCAAGATTCGAGAGCTGTTACTTTTTAATGGCGGCATCACCACTGGATAGACCTTTTCTAAATATGCACCCCTGGTGATTTAATAGCTGAATGTGCTCTAAAAGCAAATTAATGTATTCTTATCTGACATTTTCAAGGAGGGTTTGATTCATAAACATGGACAACAGTGAAGAAAAAAATGAAAACATCAAAGCATTTTCATCTCCTTAGAAATCTGTGCTGGAATAAAATAAAAAAAAGATTTGCCTTCTAATAAACCATACTGTTCCATGTGCTTTGAAAGTTTGGTTTCCTTTTCTATACTGTTAGAGCTACAAACATAATGAAGACCACAGGTAGAGAAAAAGACAATACCTATAGGCCAATATTTCTGATTTTCCCCTAACTTTGAAGAGCGTTACAATCTGACCACATGCTGCGTTCAAAAGGTTTCCTTTGTTGGTTGATCGAAAGATGCCATAACATACGGCAGAAAAGCAAGCGGCGGGGATCTGCCCAATAAGAAAAGATAAAATAACACATCTAGCATTTTACTCTGTGTGTTGTATCAGCTTTCATCCTCCGTCTATTTTAGAGCTCCAGACAGACGGGTGTGAGGAGAGAAGCATATGGTTTGTGAAAAAAAATATAACCCTTCCTCTACCAAATGCAGTGTAACTGCCATATAGACAAATATGTCAAGGTTAAGAATGAGCATGGAAGTACTCAAGCTATAAATATATGGAACCGTTTCTATTAAGTGCTTAGTTTGAAGATAATAGATTTGTTTTTCTAAAGGGGATTTTTTTCTTTGCCTGTGTGATGCCACATACAGAGAACAGTAATGTTTATATACAGAACATTAGTGTTTTTTGACTCATTGTTTATAATTATTTTTCTCAAATATTTTAACCAGTGTTTTTGAATACTAAATACTGGAAGATGGTTACTAGGATTATTGATGGTAGATAAATTCACGCTTGTTAATGATAGGGGATTGTCTGTTGTAAAAAAGAATTAGATTAGTGCGTGAAGTTTCCAAAACTAGAGGAGGTCGTACAAGTTGTGGGTGCAGTTATTATTATTATTATTATTATTATTATTATTATTATTATTTTACACATCACAGTAAATGCTACTAATCTGTTATATAAGTGTTCTGAGCTATTGACAATCTTTGTCATGCAGCTTTGTTTTTTGTCCATTTTGTCCATGGTAGTTTTGGCTTTTGTTTTTGGTCCAGCTGTTCAACTAGATGATCATAGAGCCTTCAGCCATTAGCTCCAAAGTGTGAGAAAACCTGGAAACAAGTGTTCAGCTCCCCTGCAGCGCCACTTTGGGTTAATTAAAGCATTACATGGTTCCTATTGAAAACTATTGGCAATCTGTTCAATACAAATACACATTAAGGGCCACATGTATGAAAACTGTGTAGGTCTAAAACTCACTTTGTTGCACATAGCAACCAATCAGAGCGCCCCTTTCATTGCATATAGTGCTCTGGAAAAATGAATAAATAAATAAAAATGTGTAAATGACTGGTGTCCAACAACATAAACCAATGTCCTTCAGCATTCATGGCCAGCCATTGAGTCCCTGCCATAGGAGGGCTTCCAGCGCCTGATGTATTATATAGCACTTGCAGAGTATTGGGGGAAGGGAATCCAGTTTTAAATAATTTTCGCATGACATTTAAATGAACCTACTGTTTTGAAGATATTGGATTATCAACACTGGGAAAGATTTTTGGAGCCAAGCCTTCTATCTCTCAAGCCTCATAATAGTACCATAGTAGGAACACCTCTCCTGGCTAGTTATGCCACAGGTGCTTTTAAGTTGTTTCATAAATTGTTTTCATATAATTCACATAATTAGCTCTGTCTATAGAGGGCAGTCCTATAAAAAGAATCCCCTTTCAGGAGTTCAGTAACATAAGCTATTTTTTCTTTTTTTTCCATGATCTTTATCTAAGAACCCCTTGCTGCTTCTTCTAGCGTGCAGCATAGTGCAAGCCTTCACATCCAGGAGTAATTAATTGTCTTAGTGTCACAACTTTCCTTTTGCTCTTTCTGATCTTTCTTTGCTTTGTACTGCCTTTAAAGACAGCTTGCTGGAACCTTTATCTATCGCCTTTTACATCTGTCCAGTGTGCAGGATACTGTCTCTGCACCGTGCCTATAGTTAAAAGGAACTAAAGCAGTCAGATGTCTGCCCCTGAGAGAAGCTGAGGGCTCTCTACTCACTTAAGGGGTAAATGTAGAAATCATAGGCAGTAAGAGATATACTCTATTCTGTTGTTCTAGGCTGCAACAAAACAAAATTGATCTACATTTTCATCCAGAACTTATTTCTTATGTTTACATTTTCTTAAAGGACTTTAAAGAATTTTCAATCATAAAAATACCATTTTTGAGTAAGTAAAATGCAAACATTTTCATAGAGATGACGTAGATTGCTATATAAATATTATAAATTCCTAGAAGAAAAGGGAGACCAGCATTGTTGGCCTTGTCCCCTTTGCTATTGGTTTATAAGAACCTATGCAGGACTCTGCTTCCCCGGGTAACCGCATTGCTAGTAAACAAAACGGTGAGAAATTGGTCTAAGGGTCATTGAAAGGAAGTGATGAGCAAAATACACCCTACCCTTCTGTCCTAAGTGGCAACATTCAGGACCATAATAAGGGACCGATCTTGATCTTTGCCATGAAACTTTCTATCTCTGCCATGAAACTTTCTATCTCCAACTCTCTTTCATAAATCACGCTGATATTAAATCGAAATATTTTTTTCACATTCTCTATCTTACATTTTCTTATTAGATAGCTGGCTGGAACAGTGGTTTAATTGTTCCACTATGTCTACAGTTGTATCCCAAAATTGTTATGCCCCTGCTCCATCAGATCTGCAGTATATCAACCCTATGTTCTCAGAATTCTTAAAACTTCAGAAAATTCGCAACTGACAAATACTGAGAGAATGCAACTATATGTGTATACTTTAACCATTCCCCTCAAGGTTTAGAGTTCCTTCACTTGGAGAGAATCTTCCGTGAACTAAACTATCAGTGAAAGCACAAATCATTGACTTGTCCTCACAGTTTTCAGCAGTGCAGAAAAAGTGTATCATTCTGCAGGAAAGACCATTTAGCTCATAGAGGAATGCTTAGATTGAATAGAGAGCTATGTACAGCTTTGAACTGTGAGCAAGACTTGGTCTGCATGGACTTTCAGCCTTTGGATGTAGATCAGTATATTTTAATAAACTGAATATCACAAGGCATTATGGGAAAGGAGCTGGGAAGCTCACTGCGCCCTCTATTGGATGTAACAAATCCTCAATTTACTTCTGATTCACTGAATCTTTGAGAAGCAAAAAGGAATATTAGCCAAGCGAATATCACTCATCTACATACAGCCGTTTTGGGGTTTTGTCCCTCATCAGTGTAGAGCAGAGCGATACTGTCTTGACTGGGTGGGAGGCAATGAGTGGCTGAGAAAGGGAAACATCTTTCCTGAAGACAGACCTAGATTTCAAAATTTCTATTACGTTTATATGTTAGGCTTCATTTATATCAAATTTGGGTATTTTTAATGATACCATGAAAAATGTATCTTGAAAGATACCAGGGCAGAGATGTGTTGGGGCCGTAAAGATTTCTAGTGCAAATGTAGTCCACATTTGACTGCGCTTTCCCTATTATTCGATCGCATACACTTTCTACATTAGACATAAGAGCATGGTAGACCGTGGTATCCATCAGGATAAATTTTTCACAGTATCCTGACAGATACCACAAACATAATATGAATGGAACCTTATAGGTACTGCACAGCTACAGGCAGGAGGCGCTGTTGATATTGTCTTTGTGGTAGCAGATTTAAAAAAGTCATACTTTTTGGATGTCTTTGCATTTGATAGGCTTTGTCTTTAAGAGATCCTGAGCACGTTATGTCTATTTCTTCCTGTGGTTATGTGAATTTATATGTTATGTACATTAAAGCTTCCAATCATGGACACATATAATCATGTACACACATGGACATAATTGTTGGTACCCTGCTGTTAAAGAAAGTAAAAACCCACAGTAATAATAATACATTTAAATTTACTGAAAATAAACTAAACACAATCACATATTGCTTTTGAATTGTGCTTTAAATGAAACATCTTAAAAAAACAAACTAATGAAACTGGTCTGGACAAAAATGATGGTACCTTTCACATAATAGTTTGATGCACTAAAAAAGACAGGTATTCGGTGGTGTATTGCGGATGAAGTGTGGAGTAGTAGTGTGGTGCTCCGGCGCTTGAATAAATAGCAGACAACAACTCTTCAGGGAAACTTCTGGCTTTTACTTATGGCTCTTTCACTTGCGGGTGTTATACAAGTTTTAATCAATCAGCAACTTCTCTGGGCATGGCACAGCACAACTTCACCGTATATTCCAGACACAACACCTTCATAACTGACTTTTGACAACTTCTCTGGATCCCGACCCAGTCTGCTTTCTGTTGTTTCTTTTCTGTTTTTCTGTGAATTGGATGTCCTCCTGGCCCTCTCTACCTATCGCCACCTATTGCTAAAAGATACACAGGGTTCCCCTTTATCTGCTGCATACAACTTCCAAGTACGTACATGGCTCTGAACATGACACAGAACTGAGTGCACAGCTAACAGGCTGTAGTATTTAACTGTGTAACTATGGCTCCTCCCCTCCCAGCTATCTGATTGGCTGCTTGACCAGCACCCTGCCTTCCTACTATAAGCTCAGTTAACCCCTTCAAAACAATGAAATCACTTTCTATCCCTGAACTGAAGGGGCAATTAACCTCTTCCTAACCCTCCAGTCGCCCAAAACTAACCAAAAATTCTTGAGTACATTATGACACACACATCCCCACTAACTTATACCTATTATTTACATCACAATGCATTTATATACAATTACCCTTCTTTAAAGCACAACCTTTTGAACCAATTACTGCAAACAAATGATTTCTGTAACTTTCAATGAGTCTTCTGTGCCTGTCCACAGGTATTTTGGCCCATTTCTCATAAAAAAAATCTATTCCAGCTGTCTCAGGTTTGAAGGTGCCTTCTCCATACTGTATGCTTCAGCTCCTATCACAGATGTTCAATAGGATTTAGATCAGGGCTCATAGAAGGTCACTCCAGAATAGTCTAATGCTTTTCTCTTTGGCCAGTCTTTGATGTTTTTAGCTGTGTGTTTCAGGTTATAATCCTGTTGGAGGAACCATGATCTGTGGTTGAGACCAAACTTTCTGATATTGGGCAACTTCGCTTTAGAATGCCTTGATTGTTTTGATTAGTCACTTTGGCAAGGCAGTGATTAATGGTGCAATCTGACACTCATATAATTTGACCTTGGAGTTCACTTGTTCTGGCTCTTTAGTTATCATTCGTATTATCTCTTTCTTTAATTTGTTATCAATTTTCCTCTTGTGGTCACATCCAGGGAGGTTGGCTACAGTCTCATAGACCATATGTGCAACTGCAGTAACAGGAATGTCAAGCTGTTGGAGACAGTCTTATACAGTAGCCTTTACCTTTAACAGGTTTGTCTATAATAGCTTTTTAAGCCTCCCGCACGTACACAGCAAGCAGCCGCGCCCTGGGTTTTTGAACTGCACAGACCAGAGTGCGCTGCTTCCGACGACATGGCCGCAGTCGAGGAGCTTCTGGATCAGCTGCGGACGGCATCTGGGTCCAGGGGGAGTGAGTGGCTCCAGCAGCAGGTACAGGGAGCCCTGCGGGGAGGGGAAGCGCTGGCCGCGGTGGCGGGCACAGTGAGGGGAGGACGCAAGGCCAGGCCACCGCAGTGCCTGAGCCCGGACATCACCCCCAGGGCCAGGAGACACAGAAGGAGCCCCTTCAGGGACCCTCCATCCCGGGTCTCTCAGGGTGGAGTGGGCGGTCACAGGGTCCGGGCTGGGAGGCAGGCTTTGGTCCGCGGTTGTGGCGTTGCTTGCTGTGCCTCCCGATGCAGCAGATATTCTGGCAGTGGCGGTTCGCCCAGGTGATGTGCCTACTTGGGGGCGCAGCCAGGTTCGTCAGTTGGAGAGCACTGCTTTGATCATGTCTGGATCTGGTGGCGGGCGTCAGTCGGTTGGTGGCGGGCGGCTGGAGGCTGGCCCTGTCGACCTGAACACGGGGAATGCTTTGGTGGGTGAGAGGTCCCCGCAGTTTTCGCAAGAGGCCTTCGTGACTCCGCAGATCCTCATCTGTATCCAGTCTCTTGCCGGCCAGCGGCAATCCGAATTCTAGTGATCAGCGTCCGGGATCCTTGGGGACGGCTGGCGGGCCAACAGCACCTGTGCAGCCGGGTAAGTATACTTCTATGTCATGCCCATTTCCTCCTATCTTTATGTCGCAAGGCGCAGCGATTAGTCAGGTCCCGGGTACCTCATCGCAGGGCAACGTGAGGGGCTAGGCGGCGAACTGGCATGGGTTGGCGGCTGGGTTTCAGGAGCTGCTTGTGCGTTGGGGTCAGGGGGCGGGGTGCATGCACTCCCATGGGGGCTTGGAGACCTGCGTTATCTTCGGTGGCAGGGTTGGCCAATGCTTTGTCTGGGAGTGGGTCCCAGACTGCAGTGAGTCGGGGAACCACGGTCTCGGTTCAGACTGACAAGGAGGTACAGGGGGATTGGGTCCGGTTGGATGATAAGGTGAAGGATGAGGTCTATGTGTGCTTTGAGGGCCCGCTGGGAGCTCACTTAAAATAGGAGGTTAAGGAGAAAATCTGGAAGGACGAATATGTTGATATTTTCTCACTCCTCCCTCTTGAGAAGTTCAACTTGGATAAGGGAAAAAGGGACGAGAGCAAGAAAGAGGAGGAAGAAAAGCGTAGATGGTGGTTCATTCCGCAGACATTCGCTAACTGGATGCAAGCCTTAGCGATTTTGGCCAGCGTGGTTGGGGAAAAAGCATCGGAGCACTGTTCCGTGCTTTTTTGTTATTTGGACGTGATAGATGAGGCTCAGAGGGTTTATGGGGGGCCAGGCTTGGCTCCGTTATGATGAACAATTCCAGCAGCGAAAGGCGGTGCATCCTTCTATATGCTGGGATCACAAGGACATTGGTCTTTGGTTAAGGGTCATGGCCCCCTCGAGGTACAGGCAGTCCTTTCAGGGTGGGGTCAGTGGTGCTGGCCACTTCGGCGGAACCTCTAGTGGCTCCTCCTCCGCAGGGGGGCAGAAGTTGAGTCTCTGCTGGCTCTTCAACTAGGGTCACTGTAAGTTTTGGGGCGGATATCATTTCAAGCACCTCTGCTCGGGGTGTAACGCTGGGTCCCATGGTTTGTCTCGATGCCCCAAAAAAGGCAAGGCAAGAGCTGCGGGTTCCAATGAGCAAGGGACTCACCCCGGTGAAACTGGAAAAGATGCTGGGGTAACTCACCAGGTATCCGGATAGGAGGACGGCGGAGTTGCTACAGCAGGGTTTTAGTGAGGGTTTCCGGATCCCGGCCCCAGGTCATGTGGTTCCTTTTTCCAAGAAGAACCTGCGTTCGGCTATGCAACACAGGGAGGTGGTTCCGGCGAAGTTGAAGGAGGTGTTTTGGGGCGCATTTCGGGTCCCTATGAGGAACCTCCATTTATGGATTTAATTGTTTCTCCTCTGGGGGTGGTTCCCAAGAAGGAACCCAATAAGTTTCGCCTATACATCATCTTTCTTTTCCGCGGGGCCAGTCGGTCAATGGCAGGATAGATCTGGAACTCTGTTCCGTGGCTTACACTTCATTCGACATGGCCATCCTGTGGCTGTGTAGGTATGGGTCGGGGGCGTTACTGGCAAAAACTGATATTGAAGCAGCGTTTCATCTTTTGCTGATTCATGCCGAGAGTGTTCGGTTGTTGGGGTGTTTTTGAGAGGGCGCGTTTTTCGTCGACCCTTGTTTGCCGATGGGTTGTTCAATTTCATGTGCTTATTTTGAAGCGTTTAGTTCTTTTTTGTAGTGGGTGGTGAGGGATGTGGCGGGGATCCCTTCGGTCATCCATTATTTGGATGATTTTTTGTGCATTGGTCCTGGTGGTTCCAACGTTTGATCTTTTTTTGCAGACGATGCAGTGGGTTGCGGAGCAGTTTGGGGGCCCTTTAGCTCCGGACAAGACTGAGGTCCCCGCCATGTGTTTGAATTTTCTGGGGATTAGGCTTGATACGAAGGCCATGACATGTAGCTTACCGGCGGATAAATTGGAGACCTTGCGGAGTGAAGTTCGGAGTGCAAGGGCGTTGAGGAAGATTCCTTTGCAGAAGCTGCAGTCCTTGTTGGGCATGCTTAACTTTGCTTGCCGAATCATGACGATGGGCAGAGTTTTTTGCCGGTGGTTGGCTGCTGCTGCGTCTGGGGTGCGGGCCCCTCATCATAACGTGCAGCTTACGGGTGAGCTGAAGGATGATTTGCGGGTTTGGGGGGAGTTTTTGGAGTGTTACAACGGTCGTTCCTTGTTTATTGAGGATGCGTTTACCAACGCCAAGGTGGACATTTTCATCAACAGGGGGAGTGGTGTGCGGGTAGGGTGGAGTGGGTTGAATCTGGGCTGGTGTGTAACTTGACATTGCTGGAATTGTTCCCCATAGTAGTGGCGGTGGAGATTTGGGGGGAGCAAGATCCAGAACGAGAAGGTCCCACTGCGATAACTTGGGGGTGGTTCAGGCCATTAACAGTTTGTCAGCATCTTCCCCTCCAGTAGTACATCTGTTGCGCTAGCTCGTGTTGCGCTGCCTGGCCCTGAACGTGTGGATGGTGGAGGAGCATGTCCCGGGGGTGCATAACTCAATAGCAGATGCTTTGTCTCGTTTTCAGTGGGAATGCTTTCAGGAGTTGGCGCCAGGAGCGGTCTTCCGTGCCCGGCTCACTTGTGGGACTTGGTCAACGGGAAGCTGACCGACTAATTCGGGCCTCTTTATCGGACAAAACGTGGGTCGCCTATGAGGCTGCTTGGCATGTGTGGTTTACATGGCTTCATGGTTTGGATGAGGTTGTTTCTGAAGAAGATAGGCCTTGGGTCCTGTGTTGTTTTCTGGGCCATGCGTCGAAATCTGGTTGGTCGGTGTCGAGGGTTCATCATTTTCTGTCCGCAGTTTTGTTTGGTTTTAAGTTGCGGGGTCAGGTGGATTGTACCAAGTCTTCTGTGGTTCGGCAGGGGGTGAAAGGTTTTAGAAGGGGGCGGGGTAGCCGGGATTCCCGTCGTCCGGTAGATTTTCGATTGTGGGAGCGCTTAGGCATTGTTCTGGGTGAGGTGTGTTCGTCTGCGGCTGAACTGTGTTTGTTTTGTTTGGCGTTTGCGTGGGCGTTTTTTTGGGGCTGTTCGAATTGGAAAGCTGGTTTCACCGAGTAGGAAGGTGGGTGGCGGTTTGCATTGGGAGGATGTAGTGGATTTGGGTAACAAGGTGCAGTTCCGAATTCGGTGGTCGAAGACCGACAATTTTGGAAAAGGGAAGGTAGTGGTTTTGGGTGAGGTACGAGAGTCACTTATGTGCCCAGTGCGGTGTTTTCGGGAGTATGCGGCTCAGTTTCCAGCGACGTCGGGACCTTTTTTGCGGCATAGTTGCGGGAGTTTTCTGTCCCGTTTTCAGTTCACGGGGGTTTTCCGTCTGTGCTTGTTGCAATTGGGTTTGGAGCCCAGTAATTTTGTACCTCACTCATTCTATATAGGCGCGGCGACCGAAGCGGCAAGCTTGGGGCTCTCCTCGGCAGCGGTGAAGAGGATCGGTTGGTGGGAGTCGGAAAGATTTCAGCTTTATATTCGCCCGCATTTGCTGGCTAGTTAGGGCTTTGCTTTTGCTTCTCTTGGTGCCCTCGAGCTGGGGGTGACGGCTGAGGGTAATTACAAAAAGGAGGTTGGGTCGCCAGACCATGAGGGTGGCTCCAAGGACCTGCAGCCCCAATAGTGTGGGATGTTTGGTGCACTTTATGGTGAACGTGGTTGGGGGTGTGTATGTTCTTGGAATGTTGTTTGGAAATCAAAGGTTATTTATTACTGTTTTTTTGTATTTTGTTAATAAAACGGCTGCTGTGGCCATTTAATCCAATGCCATTGTCGAGTTTTTATTCTGGTTCGGAGGGGCAGGTGGGAGAGGGAGGGGTTGGTTGTCTGTTTTTTGGGGTTAGGTGCCACAAGTCGGCACTCCCTCTGGGTCATGAGACAATCCTCTCCTTAGCTTAGTTTGGTCGATGTTGTTCAGTGTGGTACACACCATGGTACCAAACAATGCAGTTGAAGACACGTGTGATGCTAATAACAGGACATGTCATAGTTTAACATGTACCTATGCTCAAATGATTTCCAATCATTTCCAGGGGTACCATCTATGTTCTCTAGGATAGTTTTATTAGTTTGTTTTTCTTTCTTAATTTTTTGGTTAAACCACAATTCAGATGCTAGGTGTGTTTTTCATTAGTTGATTTTCAGTAAATTTAAATTTAATATTACTTTAATTGATATAACAAAGGTTATATATTATCAATTCTGTCCTAATGATAGGCATCAATATTTAAGGACTAGAAACCTCTTTCAGTTTTGAATCACAACTTTTATTACTTTAACCTGTTCTTCATAGAAAAGCAATAAAATCACAGCATGGTTTTTAACTGTATGCTGCTGTGGAACCCTAGCCTAAATGTTCAGTAACAGTTAAAGGGGTAGTCCCACTTCATGAAATCCTCTTTGCTGGCAGCTCGCTGTGATCCGGCCATGTACGTGAATGAGGAGGGCAGTGCTAGCAGCCTCCTCCTCATTAACTTCTATGGGAGTTCTAAGTATAGCCAAGCACACACACTAAGCTATACTCAGACTTCCCATACAAGTGAATAAGTAGGACGCCACTAGTGCCACCCTACTTGGGCAGATCACAGCGAGCGGCGAGCTTCCAGCAAAGAGGATTTCATGCAGTGGAACTAACCCTTTAACTGCAATAGATGTGCAGCTTGACATTCCGGTCCTCTTGTATATAAATTATAGTTGGCAAACCCCATACTGCTCATTATGATGGTATAGTGTATCAACTTTATAATAAATAAATGAAGTATCTAACCCAATTTTTGAATTATAATATTGCGACATGTCATTTGGAATTGCAACCCCACTTCTCTTTATTGCTGTCTCCTGGTATTTAAAATCACTTACTATCGTGGTGTTTATTATAACATGCTAAAGGTATTTTCTTCAAAATACATTTTTAATCACCCTACTGGGGAATTTGGAGATTTGGAGTAGACACAAAAAGTGTCTTCCTCTCTATGCATTGATTTCAGTGGCCGCCAAGTAATACTTAACTTCTTCTACTTACAGCTGATTGTTAGGATTCCCAGCAGCAAGAAACCCTATGATCATGTTATTATGACCCTTATAACACAAAATATTTGTCAAAAACATAATTGCCTTAATAAAATTTTAAAATTTTTGGGGTATATTTAAACCTCCAATAAACTTTTTTAAATTGTTTTAAAAAATGTAAAAGTTAAAAAAACATGGCCAAAGGGGAAAAACTTTTTACAATTTTTAAATTCGATCCTTTGAAAAAGTTACTCTAAAAAATTCCCTCCCTTTTTTCTAAAAATTTTTATTTTTTTCTGGGCAAAATCTCTTATTTTTAAAGCAATTTAATTTGCATATTTACTTTTCCCCAAATGAAAAATTAATTTATGAAAAATTTTTAAACCTAATAAAAAATTTCTTTTAAAAAAAACAGGGTTAATGGTTTAAAGAAGAAAATTTCTAGAAAATCTTTTTTCCGCTTGTTCAAAAAGGGGGTTTTTTGGGTAGATCCAAAAATTCTGGGGGTTTGCATGGCCCAGAGAAAAATTAGCTGAAAATAAATTAGCGCAACTTTTGCTTTTTACACAGCTTTTCCATTTCACTAAACATATTTTTTCAAATCTCGCATGTTCCTTTTTAAAAGCCTTTTTTTCCAGTTTGGGCCTTTCCTTTCAGCCTGACAGTTTTTTTGGGTTTTTTGAAGGACCCCCGGCCCCCCAAACAAAAATTACACTTGCCCTTTTTAAAAAAAGGAAACAGACCAAAAAAAACGGCATAAACAAAAAAATTTAATGCAATTAGAATTTTCCCAAAGGGCCCCGATTTTGCAAAAATTTCATTTTTGAAGTCTTTGGTTCCTTAAAAGACTCCTGCATTTTTGGGTTGTCATCCCCCTCTTGGGTCATTTCAAAATGTGTCTTTTAAAATATTTTGACCCCCAGGATAAAACATTAAAAACCCGGGTGAAATAAAAAACCCTACAAAATAATAAAAATTTCCCATCTTTAAAAAATGCTAAATATTTAGTTTTTGGGGCTCCAAACCAATAAGAAGTATAAAAACAATTCCCTTTATTTCGTGAGAGATCCCAATTTCCCTGGGGGAAAAATTTTATTTTTCATTTGAAAGGATTTGAAATATGTTAAACCTCAAAAACAACCAGGGAAAATGTTTTGGAAAGTTTAAATAAAAACATAAAATGTCAAAACAAGGGGGGACCCCCAGCCCCTTCCCCCAGATATTCGGGTACTCCCCTATACCATTTTTAAAACCCCCTTACATCATCCCCTTTTTTTTTAATAACTTGGGAACCAGGCCCACGCTTGCTGCTAAAAATTGACGAAAAAGGGGAGTAAAAAATTTGTTGGGAATTTTCAATGTCAAACCCCCTTTCTTCACTCTTTTTTCCCTATCTGTACAAGTTCCCTTTAAAAGGGAAAAAAAGACCAAAAAATTTTGTCTATTATGGGGTTTGGGTTTAAAAAATTAACTGAAACATGAAAAAAAGGGGAACAATAGGTTTGAAATAGGGTAATTTTGTGCAGCTCAGCAACACAACCAATATGCAAAAAGCCAGAGACCTTTTTCCCTTTTTGGGCGACACGTTTTTTTGGTAGCATACCCGTAAGGAAAGGGAGTTCCCCCCTGTTTTTTTTTTCTTCTTCCCCTTGTAAATTTTTTGCCTTCTTTTTCCACTGGACAGCTTTACTGCCCATTTGTTTTGAACTTTATTTTAGAAACCTGAGAACCCTGCTTCTTTTCAAATAATTAAAAATAATAATCTTTATTTATATAGCGCCAAAATTATTCTGCAGCACTTAAAAAATTTAAAGGGTTTTAACGTCCCAGATATTACACTTTTAAAATTACTTACAAATGAGACCCCAAGGTGTGAGGGCCCTGCTCGGGAGAGCTTACAATTATTAGGTTTGTATGGGTGAAACATACGGTAAAAGTCCCAAGTTTACAATGGCCCAGCC
>JAODAL010032063.1:0-47513 GCA_025379985.1 Phyllomedusa bahiana | reverse complement strand
CCGGACGGGGTACTAGCTTCATTTTGGCCTTGGAGGAATGGCGTTTATCTACGGGAAAGGGTCTTGCCCCCCATCTATTCGGACCCAAAACCTTCTACCCCCAAGAGGTCAGCGATTTTCCCCACGCCGGGTTTTTAGGTGGTCGCTCTTCTTCTCCCGTTCGACTTCCAGATCATTTCCGGCCGCAAAAAAAGAACGTGAAAAGCCGACTCTCTCCGTTCCTTTGACGTGGTGGTGAGAAGATTACCCGAGACAAAATTCCCCCAGAACGTCTTATCTCGGTTGCTCCAGCTGACTTCAGGAAGGTTCCCCCGGGGAAAAGACTACTAAGCCAGTTCTCCGCAGACTTCTGAAATGGGGACCGCCCTTGGGGGGGGGTGATCCCGGCCCCCGAAAAAATTCCTTTGTACCCCGGGGTTTCTATTTGGTGGAAGCTCTTTTAAGGTTGTCAAAGATTTCATTTGAGTCTTTTAGCCCCTGTGCCCGCAACAAGACACCTCGTCACAACCCGGAGGCCTACTCATCCATCCCCACCCACTCACCATGGACCCTTTGCGAGGGACTTTGAACCGTTTTTCCCTCCTTGGGTGGCAAAACCATTGTTTGGGTGTCACAGATGGGTTTTTCCAAAATGGGCATTTTTTGTCCCACTACCGGGCCCTGCCATTGCTCCTCGCCTGCAAACTGTTCTTTTGTCTTCTTTCTTTCTGATGGACTCCCCAGAAAATTGTTTGGATGGGGGGGTTTCCAGTTTGTTTCCAAGTTTGGGGGTTTGTGTTCCCCAACTCCAGGTAAGCTCGACTTCTTTCGACTTACCACCCTAAACCAATGGCATTTGGGGAAGGTTCAACCGGGTTTTGGGGGTTTTACCACGCCCTTGTCTCTGCAGCCAGTTAGGGGTCCAACTTGTCCCTGGGGGGAATTCTCGTTAACCCCAATTCTGAGTCGCGGGGGCCTCGCCCTTCTACACTATACGGTCTGCTCCCTGCCCCTCCCTCTGGCACCCCCATCCGAATTCCGCCGGGGATGATTGGTGCAGGACTTGAAGCCCATCTGGTCCAGACCCCCAGTCTTGCCCCCATGCTGAGTGCACGAAAGCTAAGCGGATAAAAGAAGAAGTCCCCCTCCTGTTTTTTCCCGGGTGACAAGGTGGGGCTATCGGCCAAAATTTTCCACCCAAGATGCCTTCCTACAAACTGGGCCCCGCTTCCTGGCCCCTTTGAAGTTCTTAGTCTATAAACCCGGCTCCTACAAAACTCGGCCCCCTCCTCCCATGCGAATTCCCCCAAACTTTTTTCCATGTCCTTTGAGCACCGTTTCTCTCAAAAAGTCTGCCCCCCTCCTCCATCTGTGGCTGATCCCTCCTGTCTTTGGGGTCAAGGAAATCTTGGGTAGGGGGGAAATAGAGGGAAAACGATATTTTCTGTTGAGGAAGGGGTTCGGGGGAGGGAAGGGGTCTTGGGAGCCGGAAGGAAATCCTGAACCGCAGCATCTCCAAAAATTTCCCTCCGTCGGGAAAGAGGGGGGGGCCCAAAGGGGTTACTGTCATGGCCCCCCCCCCCCCTCACCCTCGCCCGGGGTCGAGGTGCTCCGTGCCCGATCCCGAGGGGGCCCCCTGCCCCGCACGTGGGCCCCCGGGGCCCGTCTCCCCTGTCAGCCCCGGCGGTCATTACCCCCACACTCCTGCTCTGTCCGCCTCTTTTCCCGGGATGCGGGGGCCCCGCCCCTAGGGCAGGCGCCGGCAAATGTGAAATTTTAAAGGGGAAATGCCCGGTAATTGGTCATTGCGGGCATGTTCCTATTTAAGTCGGCCCCTTCCCGCAGCCTTGCCGGTCTTTAGTGCCATGCCTACTGTAAAATGTTCCCGAAAGCCATGTCTTTTCTACCTGTTCCCAAACCCTTGCCCCTTTACCGAACGGCGATTGCGATTCTGTACCTCGCCCACCCTTTGGGCCCCACAGCAAGAAGTCCCCCCGTGGAAGCGAATGGTGATTCCCCCCGCAGCAAGTCATTTTCCCCCTTTTTCGGGGGGCTCTGGGAATACCGGGGCCTTTCTAGATTCGCCCTTTGGGGTGGGCTCCACCCTTGCTTCGGTGGGCAGTGTCCCCCCAACTGTTACAGGTAGGACATTTTTAAATGTTGTAGTTTAAACAGATTTTATTTGACTGTTTAAAAGTAGTTTAAAAAAATCGAAAAATAACCATGGATCGAAAACAAATGAAGAGCCCGGGGATATGCATCCAATTTGGTGACAAGACGGAAGACCCACAAAAAAATACAGTGGGGGGTTTGTTTAGTATTCCCAAATTTTCCTTCTTTCATGTTACACTTGATGAAAATCATTAAAGTGCAACGAAGGTTTAATTTTTGCTTTTGTTTTTGGGAGCTATTTTTTGCTTAACTTTTTAGCATTCAGCCTTAGGATGTTCACTGGTTATTTTTGGGACACATTTTGCCAGTATTGGAGTGTATGGCTTTAATTGAGCAAATGGCCCCCCAAATTGGAGAAAATTTGGTTACGTCCTCTCCCCGGGGGTCAAAATGATATATTTTTAGTGTGGGGAGTTTTAATTTTACTGTCAGTAATTTCCGGCCTTAGCGGCGCGAGTAATGACAGTCTATAGGGCCGGAGGGCAGCCGGCCCCCCCGCGTTGCGGAAGTACAGCGCAAGCTCCCGAAGTCTCAGCATAATTGCAGGGCATACAGTACGCCCCGCAATTAGTCGTGTGAACATAGCCTTACAATTTTCCTCCATTTTCACAGTTTCAAAAGTAATTAGTGAAATTAACATAGGTATAAACATAAGGGCGTGTTGACGTGACCAATCTTCAAATAGATTTTGGCACAAAGTATTAGCAGATTTTGCACTAAATGTTATTTATTGCCCGGGGGTTCCCCATTTTATTCTAATGGAAAAACCCTGTGATAACATGATGGAAAAAACACCTTTAGTTTGGTTTATTGCTGTAAAAAAAGTGGCAATATTTGTTTTGAATACAAAAATGAGATCCAAGGAAGAAGCCTGAGGATACACCTTGTTTTTCCCTTGCAGATTCTATGGATAATGTTTGCAAGGAATATTTTAATAAGTGGATGTGACTACTTTACAGCCAATGACGTCCAGAAGTCTATAATACATTGACATCACAAAATGCTGGGTTTCCTTTTTTTATAAAAAGTTTGCCAGGTTTTTAGAGTAGATGAATTTAGTTGAACGTGAAAAACATACTAATATGCTTAAGGTCAGACAAAGAACTGAAGAATATTCTCTTTCTCCACCTCAAGAAGCCCTTTGATTGCTTTTCTGGCATGTTTTAGGCTATTCTTCATCTATACTTTAAAAGGCTATCCTATTATTTCTGTCATATTTGATGGAATTTGAACAGAAAGTATAACTCAATGCTCTTCAAAATTCATTCTGCTTTATCTATCTGCTGGCACATCATCGTTAAATCCCCAATGATCCAGTTTCATTGGTACATATTTCTTTTCCTGTGCCATAACACTGTCTCCACCATGTTTTACAGATTATGTGCTATGCCTCTGATCATGGGCCTTGACATCTTTGCTTCTTACCGTTCTGTTTTCTTCGCAATATTCTGGTACAATCTTGGTTCCATCTGTTCAAAGAAACTGGTTCTGGAACTAGGTAAACTAGTGAAGTTGTACCAAGCCGTTCTATTCTTGAGTGTTACTAGTGGTTTGCATCTTGAGCTAGATCCTCTGAATTTACATGGTGACCTCTTAATTTTAGTCTATAACAATGATATGCATACTTTCATAAGAGTTTTTTATTTCAAATGTTATATATTTTTTTCATAGAGTTTTTTTTCATAGTTTTTTGCTTTAAAACTCTCAGTCTTACAATAAGAAATTGTAGAACAAGAAATGCCCATGGAACAAATTTTTGGATATGATGCCTCCTAAAGGCTCAAATGAAATACTTAGCTTTTCTTCATTTCTGTGATTTTCACCTTTTTCTTTTCGTGTTTTTGTGTTTTTTTTTTGTTTTTTTTGTATTTTATTTTCAGAATGCGTATATTTCTGTCTCGCCTACCCCCATGTTTTTCCCCCCTGCCTTTGGATGGAAACTTGACCTGGTTGGAAGAATTTTTGTTGTTGGTGTCCAAATGATAAAATTCAATGTAATAAATATTCCTTCTTTTTTTTGCTTTATTTTTTTTTTATTTTTTGGTAATTGACTTATGACATTCACTACTTATGATTTATTCTATGAAATTATGTATAATCCCTAATATAATTGTTTATTCACAATTTATTTTACATGTTTCTTATTTTTTACTATGGTTTCCTTTATTAAAAAAATTGTATTTTTTAATGTTTCATTGTATTATTAATTTAATTTAGTGATGAGAGAATGTGTCGATATCGTTTATCGATTTGATAGCGATAACAGATTACGCCGTGACCTTAAAGTCTATGGGAGAGGAACAACACCTTCATTCTTACACCCAAACAGAGCTGGAGAAGCTTGAATTAACATCCACAACAGTAAAACGGGATATGTGCTACATCTTAGGCAAGACAATTAGGTTATAAAGTCACAGAAAAAAAGTCCAGACTATTCACTATCCCTGTCTTGTACCACAGCATGACCCTTAACCTGCATGACCCAAAATTAAAAAGTGCAAGAAGGCAGTATTATTTGAACCATCATTTTACCTGAACTGGACTTTTACTATCCCTGACCTGGACCGAATCAGAACCATTAAATCTGCGTGACCAACAGATTAAAAAGTGCCGGAAAAAGGAGTCTTTGAACCACCATGTTAGTTGAACTGGACATTGACTTTCCCTGTCTGGCCGCAGAAGCTCTCCCTTTTTGAGGTCGGCCGTACTGACTCTCCCCCATCGCCTTCTCCTCGCCCAGTAAAGAAGTGCTCGCAAGCATATTGTGCTGAAAAGGACCACGTTGGATCCGCAATGTTGTCATCATCATCATCAACACAGGTGACTTCCTTGTCCTGACATTCTGCATCCGGGAAAGCTGCGGCTACAAGCAACAGGCACTGCAAGGCATTGTGACCGCCCAGGTTTTTTGCCGATTGACGGTTCCTTCTCCTCTGATGACATCAGCGATTGGGTGTCAGAGCAGACAAATAAATCCTCTTTGGCCTCTTGATCTTTTGAAATGCCTTCTGACCCCAACCGCAGTTTGTCATCAAAGAGGTCTTCAGAAAATGGATTATCCACAGTGGTGGGTACAAGAGTTGACATTTGGGCTGCCTTCGCTTCATGTTGGATGGATGCTGACGATGATGATGACGACATTTGTGGCCCTGACTGAGAGGACAAGGAGGTAAGGCTGCTGGATGCAGGTTGCATTAACCACTGAAGAACAGATTGGCGATGCTGTTCGTTACTGAGATTCACAGGACACCGACCTGACGGTCTTGCAACCGAAGATCCGCTGGCTTGCATGTTGTCGCCAGCACTGGAAGGAGCACCTTCTCTCGTACCTTTACCTCCATGTCCTACACCCCTCTTTGCTCGCTTACCACCTGCATTTCGCTCCATGTTCAGAAAGATATAAATTTAAAAAGGTATGGAAGAGTTTTTGACAGTCTCTTATTGAAAGATGGCAAATCACAGCTATTCTTAAATCCCTCTAGTTTCCAACAGTCAACTAGGATTAGAAACAGAATTGTTTCTATCGAATACATGTGAAATGCTGTCTGGTGGAAGAACCTTAAGACAAAATCAAAAGTGTTCTTCCTTCAGTCCCAGGGATTTACAACTGCCCAGTAGGACTAGGAATTGGTAGTTTTCAACAAACTATCATACAAGTGCGCTATCTGCGCCAAACTGAGATTCACCGAGTGCAATAAAACTATTCAAAAGTTACACGGATGAGAAATTGCGTTGTTTGCAGCAATGACAAATGAGAACAGTTACTAGAAAATTTTTCTATCAAAATTGTCGTGCAATGTGGCTATTTGAAAAAAATTGTGGCCACCCCATGTGCAATACAGCTATTTAAAAGTTATACGGATAACAAACGGTGGTTTTTGCACCAATGAAATACCTCAACAGTTACTACAAAATTTCTGTATCCAAATTTAAGTACATGGTGGCTATTTGAAAAAAACTGGGGCGCACCAAACTGCAATACAGCTATTTAAAAGTTATACGGATAACAAAAGGTGATTTTTGCACCAATGAAATATACCAACAATTACTAGAAAATTTCTGTATCCAAATTTAAGTAAGAGGTGGCTCTTTCAAAAAAACTGGGACGCAAAAAATAAAAGGTACAATTTCACCTCAGGTGCGAGGTGTGCTGGCCAAAAAGTGGTAAAAAAAATGCCATTTCAATGCAGGTTCAAAGCAGAGTCTGGGCTGCACAATATACACCCTCCCTTCCAAAGCCTGTCTGTCCGTCCGGCCCCCCTCCACCCCTCCCCCACCCCCGTGGCTGGACAGCGCAAGATGCTTCTTTAAAAGTCTGTGTCTAACTAAATAAGAACTGAAATTCTCTAATCTACCTATATTCTAATATTCACAGCTAAAGCATAGTTGTCTGTATGAATAAAGAGAAGAACTGTGTCTCTGAGCTGAGCTGTATTGAGAGACACGCAGCACACGTCTTGCTCTAATGTTAGACACTGAAAGACTGATGCTGAACAGGAAACGCTGGTCTATGCAAAACGAGGTCATGTGATTTTCCAGCCAATGACAACCATACACATCACAGTCATGACGTCGTACACCCAGCTCACCCTGCTCTATGCTCTAAGCTGATTTGCTGAATGAAAGGAAGCACCGAAAATGTAATAGATTATCTGTCAGATTGTCACCTAAAAAATCACGTGATCGGAAGTTTCCGTTCAGCCTAAAAATCGTGCCGAATTCAACTTTGTCCATTATAATCGCTCATCCCTATTGATTAATCATTATTATATGAATTCTTATAATAAATATGTATTTGTTAAAATGTTTGCAGCATTGGCATTTATGTTTAGGATATTTATTATATTTCATCATATCATGTTTTATTACGACATCATGTTAATAGATTTAATATTATAGTATTATGTAATAATTATTTTTCATTTTTGTTCATTATCTTTGAGTATAGTGTTTCTACTTTGGATACTTTTAATATATTTACTGTATATGGTTCTCCTAATTGTACAATCCTGTAATTTGTGCATCATTGCGGTCAAAATTTGTTACCATTAAATTATGTACCAATATTTATATTATATGTATGTACCACATTTAATTTAACTTACACAGTTTTTTAGTAATTTGGTCATTGTGCTCTGTAGGTTATTTGGCTTAATTAATCGTCGAAAAATGTTTCCATTGTCCCCATATATTCACTGCAGTCACCTCTTTATTTACTTTCACTCTTTTTCACTGTTCATTTTCTTTTCTTGACCACTGTTTCTTAGTTCCCCTTATTATACTTACCTACACAGCACACATTGATCCAACAATGTTTGGTGGGGTGCGCATGCGCTGGGTGTGCCTGGTGGGCTACGGCACTCCGATTTCTATATACACAATTGCAAATGATGGAAACTATGGGCGACAATTCCCAACATGCCAACGCTAGTTTTTTGGTCTATTTTGCGCCAAAACCACTTTTGACACCATATTCTCAATGTAAATGAACTGTCATACACCAAGACTAGATGCATTAAATGCCGGGCACGACACATTGTAATGCGCCTAAAAATGATACGCTGTGCGCCTCCATAACGTAATGCGCCTATTTAGGCACATTACATATACTAGTAATGATATGATATGCGCTGCCGTAGTTCAATGCGCCTCGAGAGGTGCATTACATACACTACCAATGATACGTTATGCGCTGCGATTTGCGCAATGTGCCTATTTTTAGGCGCAATGCGCCTTTTTAGGCAAATTAAGTTTACCTGACACCAGATTTTTGAGAGGATCGGACTTTCTGGCGTACTTTACACTGATCTACTGTGCCTAAAAACTGTCGCGGCACCGCCACTTTTCTGACATGTCGCCCTATGTCTTTTTGTTATGCGCTCTGGTGTTTGACTGCCGGAAATGGGGCAGCGTTATTCGGCTGTGTCACTTCTGACGTATGCGCTGTTTGCCCCCCGGATGCCGGTGCTCATTGTATCAACACACCATAGTTACTTCACCCAGCACTTCATCTTACTTTTTTATTTATTATACACATATTTTCTTTTATTCATGTGTTCTCATTATTACTCTTATTCCAGGCCTTATTGTTGTAGCTTAATCATGTGACTTTGTATAATTACTTTATTGGCCTACCCAGTGCCTGGGATTTTAGGTGGGACCTTTTGGTGGGAGGGTTTATATATGGGGAATTAGGTCATTATCCACCAAAGAAACATTGTTATTTTTCACTTCAAAATTGTCTCTGGAGCCCATGTTCAATACTGTTCTCCTGATTACACGGCCTGTATCTTGTTTTTATCATCCATTGTTTCATTATGTGTTTTTTTTACTATTTTGTAATTTAATAATAAAGATTTGTTCATTCTTTTAGGTTTTTTGGTTTAATCAGACATTCACTTTAGCTGTCTTCAATGCACTCCCTGTTTTTTTGGTGTTGATGAACTCACCATTGCTTCTCTTCTTTTTAAGAATGTAACTAATTGTTGATCTGTCCATTCTAAATATTTCTGCTATCTTTGTAATACTTTTTGTTCAGCCTTATGGTGTCCTCCATCAATTGACACCTCTATGGACCATTGCAAGTTCCCATTCTTATCATTCAGTTGTCAAATTACTTTTTAGACTATAAAAAAGAGACACTATGTACAGAAGTTAAATGATACAAATCGTGTCTTGTTGTGCTTGTTCATACAGAGGACCATTACCTCCTGACATGTCTGTTTTAATAAATACTTACCACATTAAATAACAGCTCTAAAACATCTTTTTATGACTTAATGATTGATAAAATGGGCAATGTTTTCATGTTTCTGAATTGGCAAAGATGCAGCTATTATTATTATTTTATTATTATTATTATTATTATTATTATTATTTATTTTAGAGCACCCTTGTTTCCAGGGCGCTGTAAATTCGAGGTGGTTACATAGATAACATTGGTCAAACATTTACAAAGTGACAATAAGTAGCTAACAACTGGTACAGAGGGAGAGAGGGTCCTGCCCGTGAGGGCTTACAGTCTACAAGGAAAGGAGGAAGAGACAGAGGGTGAGGTGCAGACATGTTTGAGGGGTGGAGCAGTGCAACACGGTTAATGTTGGTCATAGGCAGTCCTGAAGAGATAGGTTTTCAGGTTACCGTTGAGGCTAGTAAGAGTGGGGGAGAGTCTGAGGTGTTGAGGCAGTGAGGCAGTGAGTTTCAGAGTGTGGGGGAAGCACAAGAGAAGTCTTGGAGATGGTTATTTGAGGATCTGATAAGAGGAGAGCAGAGGAGAATGTCCTGTGAGGAGTGGAGGTTGCGTGAGTGGAGATATCTGGAGATTAAGGCAGAGATGTATGGAGAGGAGAGGTTATGGAGAGCCTTGTAGGTCAAGGCTATTAACTTGAACTGGATTCGCTGGGCAATGGGAAGCCAGTGAAAGGATTGGCAGAGGGGAGCGGCAGAGGAGTAGCGAGGAGAGAGGTGAATCAGGGGGGGAGCAGAGTTAAGGATTGTTTGGAAGGGAGCGAGGGTGCTAGATGGGAAGCCACAGAGAAGATTGTTGCAATAGTCTAGGCGGGAAATAACAAGGGCATGGACAAGCATTTTTTAGCTTTCAAAGTTAAGGAATGAGAGGATTCGGGAGACATTTTTCAGATGGAGGCGGCAGGCTGAGGTGAGGGCTTGGATGTGCAGTTTGAAGGACAGATTGAAGTCAAAGGTTATTCCAAGGCAGTGGACTTGTGGAGCTGGTGAGTGTAACCGTTAACAGTGATAAAGAGATCAGGTGGGGAAATAGAGTGGGATGGTGGGAAGATGATAAATTTGGTTTTTTTCACGTTCAGTATTAGGAGGCGGGAGGAGAAGAAGGTGGATATGGATGAAAGACAGTCTGGGATCCGGGAGAATAGAGAGGTAACATCTGGGCCGGAGATGTAGAGTTGGGTATCGTCAGCATAAAGGTGGTACTGAAAGCCGTGTGATGCTATGAGCTGACCCGGGCCAAGTGTGTAGATAGAGAAGAATAGTGGGCCCAGGACTGATCCCTGGGGGACACCAACAGAGCGGGCAAGAGGAGGAGGTGGTGCGAGAGTGAAAGACACTGAATGTCCAATCAGTGAGGTATGATTAGATCCAGGAAAGGGCCAAGTCCGTGATTCCAAGGGAGGAGAGGATTTATAGCAAGAGTGAATGGTCGACAGTGTCAAAGGCAGAGAACAGGTCTAAGAGTATAAGGACAGAGTAGTGACGTGAGGCTTTGGCAGTTACTAGGTCGTTGGTGACTTTAGTTAGGGCGGTTTCAGTAGCTATTGTAACTTACACTCATTTGTTTATTCTTTTAGTTGATTTGACTAACAATGGTAAATATGACCAGAGGGAGATTCATCTACTTACAATATTACTTTTCTATGTTCAGCATTTGTGACAATACAGTTTCTATTCCTATCTTTAATAGACAGACAATCTGCAATGATTACCTAAAGGAACTGACAGACCTGACTGATGGAATGGTCATCTATGATTTAATATGGACAACCATGTTGGATAAATTCAATGCTTATGATTGATTCCTATATGCATGGCTTGCTCTAAACCATTCTCTTCTTAGGAGGCTATATGTACCATACAAATGGGTTGAAAAATATTTGATATTGTAAATTTATTTTAACTCCTCATCAATTATTCATAAACAAGAATGGGATTCAAGATATGTACACTAAACTCTTTTACATGATTATGAGTTGTGTGGATCTAGATAGTTCTTTACAGAATGACATTTAGCTGCAAAAATGTGTTTGATGCACTAAACTTATTCTGATGACCTTCAAGAAGTGGAGAACAGAATGAGAAAAAAAATCATCTTTGTTCAACAAAATTCACAGAAAATGGTTTACGATTCATATTCTCATTGCTAGGTATTAAATGATTTTCAGGTCACCTTCCTACGTGTAAAAGGGCAGGGATCTTAAAGAGGAAATCCTGATAAAATGTATGTTGATAGATCTGTAAGCTGAATCTCTCGTATAGCGTACCTAAAGCTCTGACTCTACTCCTCTGAGTAGACATCTTAAAATTACTGTCACACACAGGATTTTCCATCCAGGTAATAATAGCACAATAGTGTATAGTACATTGTCATTGGGACTTCAACTTGTCATACTGACTTCCTAAATTGCCGGGGGATTGGGGAAGAGCATGTTTGTGCATACACTATGCTTTCCTGTACTGGCCATAGCCAGAATCATAATACTGAATGAAAAATTAACCAAGACATGTGCAGAACCCCCGAACCATTCCTCATCATCATTACTGAGTAGGAGTGGCTTCACAAAGCTATTTCAGCTCTGCTAATTCTAGTGATGCCTTATTACTTTTGTATAGATCACTGCAGGGACCAGGTGTTTCTACAGAACCAACTGAACATAACATTTCCTCATCTAAAACTATACAGCATCACCTGCAAGACCTGCCTGTAGCCCTGTAGGTATGCCCAGGAGTGTAGCTATAGGTGGTTCAGAGCTAGAGGTCACTACCGGGCCCTGAAGCCTGCGGGGGGCCAAAAGCCCCCCTGCCACATAAGGAGATATCAGCATTGTAAGTGGAACATGGCAGCTGGGGGGCCCATTTTACTTTTTGCACTAGGGCCCTGGAGCTTCAAGTTATGCCTCTTGGCATATCCACACCATTATCTTCCAGACAGCAGAATTGCTGTGGCTCCTGCTGATGAAGAGTATTTATCAGCAGTGGGAAGAACTCCATTAAGGCAGTGTGATGACATTATTGAATATTGGCTTAATGAAGATCCCGTCCTATTCAAAAGATATATGTCCAGATTTTATTGTTTGAACTGTCCAGCCAAGGAACAGAGGCAGAAAATCCAGTGCTGAGAAAACTTCCTTAAGTACAGGTAGTGGCAAAGTGGATGACATTTTAACGAATGCTGCACACATTTTTTCTTATGGAAATTGACTTGCTGGTCTGGTTTTGAAATCCACAGCATGTCAATTTCTGGCTCTGGTTAGATGCTTTGTTGTGCATTTTCCCTTATGACTTCAATGACGAAGTCAAAATTTGCAATAAAACCCATTCTTTTAGATTATTGGGTGGCTTATGTGTGGATCTGTGGCAATATCTGTAAATCCAAAAAAATAAACATTTTAATTAAAGTTTAAATAAAAAAAAAAAATCAATATACTCACATTCCCTGGTGCTCCTGTGACAACATTTCTGTGACATCACTATACTTCTAGCAATGATATGTTGCCATAAGTAACCACTGCAGACAATTAGACGCTGCAGCAGTCACATGTAAAATAGTAACATAGTAGATAAGGTCAGAAAAAGACACAGGTCCATCGAGAGAAAGGCAAAAACCTCTATGAGGCAAATGACAACTGCCCCAAACAAAAAAACAGATCTCTTCTTGACTCCAAGTACAGCAATCAGAATAAGCTGTGGATCAACATCCTACCTCTGGAATTTAGTAACAATAACCTGGAATATTTTATTTTTCTAGAAAGGCATCTAAGCTCTTCTTCAACAAGTTTAGTGGGTCCACTATCATACCCTCTTGTGACAGCAAATTCCACATCTCACCACTTTTACACTAAACAATCCCTATCTATGATGATGGTGAAACCTTTTTTAACGAAACATCATTGCTTGAGGCAAGGTTCCAAACAGGGGACCAGAGAAATATTGCCACGGGTTCACCATGGGAGGGGGTGAGATATGGCCAAAAGTATTTGCATCAAAATCTTCATAAATAGGTGTGAATTTCCTGCTGCAGAATTCCTTGCAGGACCTTCCAGAATTGTAGCAGAAGTTTGTTGCATCAATTTTGTTATGTGTGAACATAACATTAGAATCACTAGAATCCCATGTTCTTGAACTATGCCATTGTGGCATTTATTAATGTATTGTATAACTCTAAGTATTGCTTAATAACCTTGAGGGCTCCAAGGCGAGCTACAGGTCCTTCATGGAATTAGTGGCGATCTGGCTCATGCACTCAATTGATCTTATCTTCTGACAAATAGCTGTCATGTCAGAAATTCAATCTTGAATATATTTCCTTTTTAAGTAAATGTGATTGTAATACATGACAAAGATAATCCCACTCATTTTCTATGATGACATATTGAAAATAAATAGGACCCTTATGTTGAATGCTTTAGGATAATAAAGAAAATACAGTAAAGTTAAATAGGAAGTAATGGCCCTGCTACAGGGAAACCTTTATAGTTGCAAATTTATACCAAAATGTAATTTCCAGATCACAATATAGTTTAAGCCCTGTCCAATTCTAGAGTAGTTGATCCAGGGATTAATTCTTTTTTCCAGACTGAAGTCGGGAAGGGATTTTTCCCTAATATGACAATTAACTTCTACCTTCCTTTAGATCAATTCAACACTATAGGATAATAGGCTAAAGTGGATAGATTTTTTTTTCAGTCTTATAAACTATGTAACTATGTTACTATATTTTGCCTGTATCTGTCCATTAAAATTGAAGTCACTGACTGTTTTTAAAGCTTTGTTCACTTTCACAACCCATTTCTCCAATATATCTAAATCCAAAATGTTAGTAATTTTGAATATGTGCTTTATGAAATTAGATATTTCTGGCTGTTTTTGTCTATTTAAACTTCTCCATTGTAACAAGGAACACACAAATCCTAGGAATTTTCAACCTACAATTATATTAATGTACCTTCCATGTGTTCTTGCAAATCTACCATGTTTGTGGTAGGTTTGTGGATGAGAGTATGATTATAGTATGAGAATATCTAGGATTTTTTTGTCTGTTACCATGGACAGGCTCGGACTGGGCCGCCGGGGGACCGGGGGATCCCCCGGTGGGCCCCCCCGAGCCGCTGTGGGCCCCGGAGGCAGTGCCGCCGCTCCCCGGGGCCTGTCCGCGCCTCCGGTCCCTGGGCACCCGGGACCCGCGTCCCGAGCGCTCAGAGACCGGGCCCGGTAGCCGGGGACTAATGTCCCCGGCTCCTGGGGCTGCGCGGTATCAGCGGAGCACAGCGCCACTAGCGCTGCGCTCCGCGGATCGCCCCGGCCGGCTGAACGCATTAGGCCTTCAGCCTGCGGGGCGCCGGCCCCTACGGGTGACGTAGGCGCGCGGTGACGTCACTGCACCGCGCCGCCTATGCAGGGCGCCAGTACGGAGCCGGCGGCAGCGCAGAGCGGGCGGGAGCCGGAGCCAGGTAAGTGATTTGTTGTTGTTTTTTTTTTTTTAAAACTACCTACAAGGGGGGCGCTGACTACAGGGGGCTCTGGCTACAATGGGGCTCTGGCTACAAGGGGGGCTCTGGCTACAAGGGGGTTCTGACTAAAGGGGGGCTCTGACTACAAGGGGGGCTCTGGCTACAGGGGGCTCTGACTACAGGGGGGGCTCTGACTACAGGGGGGGCTCTGACTACAGGGGGGGCCCTGGCTACAAGGGGGGCTCTGGCTACAGGGGGGGCTCTGGCTACACGTGGGGCTCTGACTACAAGGGGGGCTCTGGCTACAGGGGGGCTCTGGCTACAGGGGGGCTCTGGCTACAGGGGGGGCTCTGACTACAGGGGGGGGCTCTGACTACAGGGGGGCTCTGACTACAAGGGGGCTCTGGCTACAAGGGGGGCTCTGGCTACAAGGGGGGCTCTGGCTACCGGGGGGGGCTCTGACTACATGGGGGCTCTGACTACAAGGGGGGCTCTGACTACACGGGGGGCTCTGGCTACAGGGGGTCCTTGGCTACAGGGGGGGCTCTGACTACAGGGTGGTCCTGGCTACAAGTGGGGCTCTGACTACAGGGGGTCCCTGGCTACAAGGGGGGGCTCTGACTACAGGGGGGTCCTGGCTACAAGGGGGGCTCTGACTACAGGGGGTCCCTGGCTACAAGGGGGGGGCTCTGACTACAGGGTGGTCCTGGCTACAAGTGGGGCTCTGACTACAGGGTGGTCCTGGCTACAAGGGGGGCTCTGACTACAGGGTGGTCCTGACTACAAGGGGGGCTCTGACTACAGGGGGGTCCTGGCTACAAGGGGGGCTCTGACTACAGGGGGGTCCTGGCTACAAGGGGGGCTCTGGCTACAAGGGGGGCTCTGGCTACCAGGGGGGCTCTGGCTACAAGGGGGGCTCTGGCTACAAGGGGGGCTCTGGCTACAGGGGGCTCTGGCTACAAGGGGGCTCTGACTACAAGGGGGGCTCTGGCTACAGGGGGGCTCTGACTACAGGGGGGCTCTGACTACAAGGGGGCTCTGGCTACAGGGGGGGCTCTGGCTACAAGGGGGGCTCTGGCTACAAGGGGGGCTCTGGCTACCGGGGGGCTCTGGCTACCGGGGGGGTCTGACTACAAGGGGGGCTATGTCTAAAAGGGGGGCTCTGGCTACAGGGGGTCCTTGGCTACAGGGGGGGCTCTGACTACAGGGGGGCTCTGGCTACAAGGGGGGCCCTGGCTACAAGGGGGGCCTTGGCTACAAGGGGGGCTCTGACTACAAGGGGGGCTCTGGCTACAAGGGGGGCTCTGGCTACAAGGGGGGGCTCTGACTACAGGGTGGTCCTGGCTACAAGTGGGGCTCTGACTACAGGGGGTCCCTGGCTACAAGGGGGGGGCTCTGACTACAGGGGGGTCCTGGCTACAAGGGGGGCTCTGACTACAGGGGGTCCCTGGCTACAAGGGGGGGGGCTCTGACTACAGGGGGGTCCTGGCTACAAGTGGGGCTCTGACTACAGGGTGGTCCTGGCTACAAGGGGGGCTCTGACTACAGGGTGGTCCTGGCTACACGGGGGCTCTGACTACAGGGGCTCCTGGCTACAAAGGGGGCTCTGGCTACAGGGGGGTCCTGGCTACAAGGGGGGCTCTGGCTACAAGGGGGGCTCTGGCTACCGGGGGGGGGGCTCTGGCTACAGGGGGCGCTGGCTACCAGGGGGGCTCTGGCTACAAGGGGGGCTCTGGCTACAAGGGGGGCTCTGACTACAGGGGGGCCCTGGCTACAAGGGGGGCCCTGGCTACAGGGGGGGCTCTGACTACAGGGGGCTCTGGCTACAAGGGGGGCTCTGACTACAGGGGGGGTCCTGGCTACAAGGGGGGCTCTGACTACAAGGGGGGCTCTGACTACAGGGGGGGCTCTGACTACAAGGGGGGGGGGGCTCTGACTACAGGGGGGGGGCTCTGACTACAGGGGGGCCCTGACTACAGGGGGGGCTCTGACTACAGGGGGCCCTGACTACAAGGGGGGGGGGCTCTGACTACAGGGTGGTCCTGGCTACAAGTGGGGCTCTGACTACAGGGGGGGGCTCTGGCTACAAGCGAGCTCTGGCTACAAGGGAGCTCTGGCTACAAGGGGGGCCCTGGCTACAAGGGAGCTCTGACTACAAGGGGGCCCCTGGCTACAAGGGAGCTCTGACTACAAGGGAGCTCTGACTACAAGGGGGGTCCTGGCTACAAGGGGGGCTCTGACTACAGGGGGGTTCTGACTACCTACAAGGGTCCCTGGCTACCTACAGGGGGTCCCTGGCTACCTTCAGAGGGGCCCTGGCTACCTTAAGGGGGACCCTGACTACCTTCAGGGGGGCCCTGACTACCTAAAGGGGGGCCCTGACTACCTAAAGGGGGGCCCTGGCTACCTAAAGGGAAGCCTTGACTACAAGGGACGCCCCGACTACCTACAGGGGGGCCCTGACTACAAAGGGGGCCCTGGCTACCTAAATACTAAAGGGGCCCCGACTACCTACAGGGGGGCCCTGACTACAAAGGGGGCCCTGGCTACCTAAATACTAAAGGGGCCCTGACTACCTACACAGTAGCTAAAGGGGGGCCCTGACTTCCTGCACACTAGCTAAAGGAGGCCCCTAACTACCTGTATACTACCTGAAGGAGGCCCCTAACTGCCTGCAAACTACCTAAAGGAGGCCTTAACTGCCTGTATACTACTTCATGGGAAGCCCTAACTGCCTGTATACTACTTCATGGGAAGCCCTAACTGCCTGTATACTACTTCATGGGAAGCCCTAACTGCCTGTATACTACCTAAAGGGGGTCCCTAACTGCTTGCAGCCTATATAAAGGGGACCCTAACTACCTACAGCTTACCTAACTGGGAGAAACCACCTACCTACAGACTGGGGCCTTGCCTATTTGCCTACCTACCTAGGGTCTTGTCTACCTACCTGGTAATATAATTTAGAGGGCAGCAGCCCATAGTTGTAGCATTATCTCCAGGGGGGTTAGTCCTCTCCCCACCTTCCAACCCCTTAGGATACTAGGCCTCTAAGTTATGGCTTGTACCCGCTCTCCCACCCCTGGGAAGTTTGTACAGAGGTGGAAATGGGTAAAGAGATGCTGGAAAATTGAGGATTCTAAGATATTTTTGTTTAATTACTGCAGGGATGAGCTGTGGCCGGGACAAGTCATCATGGTGGTGTGGAACGGATGCAGAAGAGAAGGGAAAAAGAACGACTCATCAGATATGACATCTCCGGTGAGTCCCTAATTTGAGGGGTTATTTTACTTCTATATTGGATAGGTGTGTGACCAAGGGAAACGTGGAGGGGGATATTGTATGTGGGTGGAGGGGGATATTGTATGTGGGTGGAGGGGGATATTGTATGTGGGTGGAGGGAGATATTGTATGTGGGTGGAGGGGGATATTGTATGTGGGTGGAGGGGGATATTGTATGTGGGTGGAGGGGGATATGGATGGAGCTACTTAGCCCTGTGTCTATGATATGTTAGACTGACATATGTGTGACTCACTTGCTATTGTACTACACAATACAGTTCTGTTTTGCACACTGTATTATGTGGTAAAATGGGCGCATTTATGTCCGAGAGGCCGGTAATATTTTCATGTACAGTAGGGTGGGCCCCCCAAGATCAATTCCCCTGTGGGCCCCAGACCCCCCAGTCCGACACTGACCATGGATAAGGGTACACTTTGTATATGATCTACAGCAGGTATCCACAACATTTGGCCTCTGAAAGGGGCGTGGCCTATCTTAACCCTGCAACCCAAAATTGGTAGTGCTACTGATTGGACCAGGCAGTGTTTTACAGGTCTGATCTACAGACACAAAACAGTAGGTGATTTTTAATGAAGATTATTTGGTTAATTTTTAATTCTGAATAGATTAATCAGTTCTTGACTCGATCATTTACCACCCTTCACCTAACAGGCAATTTTTTTTAGTACATACCAGTTTAAATGCTGTAATGCTATCATTCTAACACTCGGTTATTCTACTAATTTTTTTGCCTGCTTACCGTGATACCTGAGGCTCTATTTTTATGTCATTTTAACATAAAAAAGAAGAATTTCAAAACTTGAAAGGATCAAAAGTTGTCTGTTTTCATTTTTTTTATCATAGCAAAAGTGGCATTAAAATAAGTTTAGTAATTGTGTCAATCTTCCTTCATGGACATTTTTATATAGGTTAAACAGTTTTGGGGTCTTCAAGGCGGGGTTACATGTTTCATT
This sequence comes from Phyllomedusa bahiana, assembly GCA_025379985.1. Taxonomy (NCBI): domain Eukaryota; kingdom Metazoa; phylum Chordata; class Amphibia; order Anura; family Hylidae; genus Phyllomedusa; species Phyllomedusa bahiana. The sequence continues at coordinate 28,905 of JAODAL010032063.1, read as the reverse complement.
TGTGACAGTCAGTGTTTTTTATAAAATTTTGTGTATTTTTAAAATTTATTTTACATATTGTGTCCAACACACAGTCATAAAAAACCTTTGGGGGGAATTTTTTTCTTGGGCTGATATGTCAGGGGAAACACAGCCTCCAGTACTGACCGCAGAGCTGATCTGAGACTGATAAGACCCTGGAGTTACCCGGCCCTGGCGATCATGTGGCAACTGGGATCAAGAAAGCCTAAATGCTTTCAGCTAAGCTGTATATTGCGGACTGAAATGCATTACTGCCTAGGAGTGTAAAGTCAATGTGTGATCCACAACTGTTTGAAGACATAGAAAGAAAACATGTTTGCAAATGTGAACCTTTGTTGCAAATGAGCACAAACCCTACCCTTTTGTGATACAGATTGTAGGACAGTCATGTGACAATTAGGACCGTTTGTAAATATGAAGGTTATCTGATAGTTGCATGCACAAAGCATTTGTTCGCTAGCAGATAATATAAGGGTAGAAGAATGAGTCTGCAAAAGAAAGTGCAGATTTGCATTCCATTAAATAAGCTGTAATAAAGATCAGACATTTTCACATTGTTCTAGTAAGCACCACAAGATTCCAGTCACAAATAATATTAACACTCTCGATAGCATGTTCTGTAGATTTATTATGCTACAGCCCAATCTTTCTTCTCAGTCACCTTTACTAATCTGTTCATAACTGATTCAGAATTTAGTAGATATGTAAAAGGTTTATCAGAGCTTTGATTCGACATCAATAAAATCTCAACACCTCCGGGGCTTCATTTAATTGCCTGTGCCTCTGGTCCTGCTTCTAACAATTATCTATGTAACAAAGGTTTTTATGCATTACCTGAGAAAAAGCATTTATTCTGAAACAGTCTATCTTTATACATTAATTATTTATTGTAATTTACTATTTGATATTGATCTAGTAACAAAGTCAACTGTATGAAATTCCTTGTAGGGTTCCTCATGAACTGCAACATTTCTTGCATGTATGAACAGTTTTCACATTAGCCCAAACATTTCTATCTATAATTTATGTGTTTTGTTCTGTTTATTAAAGGTGGAAACACTAACTTAAATGTGATTGTCAGCTTCTTACATATTACTCCAGTGTAAGTGTTAACAAAAAAACAATATATAGTAACTCACAGGGCGACATGTATTAAATTTGGCGCCTCGACACCATTAGTTGTGTATTTTTTCCTGTGTAAAATGCGCCTGAATATATGAAAGCGGTGATTGTGCAGACATAAATGGTGAGGCGCCTCACATCTGTGTTTAGTGCGCCGTTAAACTTTTGCACATTAGTAATGCGCTAAACATGTGTATTTGCCATACAGTAATAGCAGGCACACCACAGGTCTAGCTAAGACTTGTGGTGCAACATACAAGATCACTACCATAGTTTCTATTCACTGACATGATATTCTAACACCTTTTATTTTATTTCTAGCCTGCTGTGATGTGTTTGTAATCACTGATAATTAGTGATGAGCGATTATGTCGACTATCGTCATCGGGTCGATAGTCGATATCGTCAATTATCAAGACAATTTCCGATAGTCGATAATAGATTATCGCCGATGACCATTAAAGTCTATGGGAGAGGAACAACACCTTCATTCTTAGCTTTTCTTCATTTCTGTGATTCTATCACCTTTTATCTTTTCGTCTCTTTGTGTGTTTTTAATTTGTTTATTTTGTATTTGTATTCTTCAGAATGCTGCTATATTTCTGTCTCTGTCCTATCCCCATGATTTCCTGCCTGCCATGGGATGAGAAACTTGACCTGGATTTGGAAGACTATGTTGTGATTGTTGGTGTCCAAATGATAAATACAATGTAATATAATATTTGTCTTCTTTTTTTTCTCGCTTTAATATTTTATGGTTATTATTTGGATGATTGTACACTATGACATTCACTACTTATGATTTATTCTATGTACAACTTAAGTATAATATCTATATATAATTGTTTATTCACAATTTATTTTACATTGTTGCTTTTATTCTACTATGGGTACCTTTATTAACAAATTGTAATTAAATTTTTCATTGTATTATTGATTAATAGTTATGAGCAATTGTGTCAACTATCATTTTTGATTTGATAGTCGATAATGGCAATTATATTGACGATATCCGATAGTCGATAACAGATTATCGCCGATGACCATTAAAGTCTATGGGAAAGGAACAACACCTTCATTCTTACACCCAAACAGGGCTGGTGAAGCTGGAATTAACATCCACAACAGTCAAATGGATACCTGCTACATCTTAGGCAACACACTTAGGTTATAAAAGCCACAGAAAATAAGTCACAGACCATTCACTATCCTTGTCCTTTACCACAGCATGACCCTTAAACCTGCATGACCCACAAATTAAAAAGTGCCAGAAGGCAGTATTATTTGAACCATCATTTTACTTGAACTGGACATTGACTATCCCTGTCCTGGAACGCAGCATGACCGTTAAACCTATCTAACCAACATATTAAAAAAGTGCCAGAAAAAGGAGTCTTTTAACCACCATTGTAGTTGAACTGGACATTGACTGTATCTGTCCTGGACCGCAGCATGATCCTTAAACCTGCATGACCCACAGATCAAAAAGTGCCTGAAAAGGGAGTCTTTTAACCACCATTGTAGATGAACTGGACATAGACTATACCTGTTCTGTACCACAGTATGACCATTAAACCTGTCTGACCCCCAGATTTAAAAAATACCAGAAAAAGGAGTCTTTCAACCACCATTTTACTTTCACTGGACATAGACTATCCCTGTCCTGGGCCACAGCATGAGCCCCAAACCTGCATGACCACCAGATTAAAAAGTGCCGGATAAAGGAGTCTTTCAACAATCATTTTAGTTTCACTGGACATAGACTATCCCTGTCCTGGGCCACAGCATGAGCCCCAAACCTGCATGACCCCAGATTTAAAAAGTGCCAGAAAAAGGAGTCTTTGAACCACCATTTTAGTTTCACTGGACATAGACTATCCCTGTCCTGGGCCACAGCATGAGCCCCAAACCTGCATGACCACCAGATTTAAAAATTGCCAGAAAAAGAAGTCTTTCAACCACCATTTTAGTTTCACTGGAAATAGATTATCCATGTCCTGGGCCACAGCATGAGCCCCAAACCTGCATGACACCCAGATTAAAAAGTGCCAGAAAAAGGAGTCTTTCAACGACCATTTTAGTTTCACTGGACATAGACTATCCATGTCCTGGGCCACAGCATTAGCCCCAAACCTGCATGACCCCCAGATTAAAAAGTGCCAGAAAAAGGAGTCTTTCAACCACCATTTTAGTTTCACTGGACATAGACTATACCTGTCCTGGGCCATAGCAGGAGCCCCAAACCTGCATGACCCCCAGATTTAAAAGTGACGGAAAAAGGAGTCTTTCAACCACCATTTTAGTTGAACTGGACATGGACTATATCTGTCCTGTACTGCAGAATGACCCTTAAACCTGTCTGACCCCACATTAAAAAGTGCCGGAAAAAGGAGTCTTTCAACCACCATTTTAGTTTCACTGGACATAGACTATCCTTGTCCTGGGCCACAGCATGAGCCCCAAACCTGCATGACCCCCAGATTTAAAAAGTGCCGGAAAAAGGAGTCTTTCAACCACCATTTTAGTTTCACTGGACATAGACTATCCCTGTCCTGGGCCACAGCATGAGCCCCAAACCTGCATGACCCCCAGATTAAAAAGTGCCGGAAAAAGGAGTCTTTCAACCACCATTTTAGTTTCACTGGACATAGACTATCCTTGTCCTGGGCCACAGCATGAGCCCCAAACCTGCATGACCCTCACATTAAAAAGTGACGGAAAAAGGAGTCTTTCAACCACCATTTTAGTTTCACTGGACATAGACTATACCTGTCTTGGGCCACAGCAGGAGTACCAAACCTGCATGACCCCCAATTTTAAAAAGTTATGGAAAAAGGAGTCTTTCAACCACCATTTTAGTTTCACTGGACATAGACTATCCCTGTCCTGGGCCACAGCATGAGCCCCAAACCTGCATGACCCCAGATTAAAAAGTGCCGGAAAAAGGAGTCTTTCAAACACCATTTTAGTTTCACTGGACATAGACTATCCCTGTCCTGGGCCACAGCATGAGCCCCAAATCTGCATGACCCCCAGATTTAAAAAGTGCCGGAAAAAGGAGTCTTTCAACCACCATTTTAGTTGAACTGGACATAGCCTATCCCTGTACTGGGCCACAGCATGAGCCCCAAACCTGCATGACTCCAGATTAAAAAGTGCCAGAAAAAGGAGTCTTTCAACCATCATTTTAGTTGAACTGGACATAGAATATCCCTGTCCTGGGTAACCTACATCTGTTCAAGTCTTCCTGTACCTCCCTTGTACAATTCAGAGGAATATTTGTATCAGCTATTTTGTACATGCAAGTTTTTTAGTAGTTTAATTCTAGAAAACACATTTTTAAAATAGGATGGAATCCCACCATGTCTTTGTTTCTCTTTTTTTTAATTGTATTAAATGGGTTGTCTCACTATAGGGATTGCTAGCTATGTTAAAGATCTTGCAAAAACAAGTCATTTTGCAATATGTGTCCGTTAACAGTGTCCTACCTATTCCCATTTCTGACAGCACCATTACCCTTGAGCCACTCTTGACTTTTGTGAAAAACAAATGTCTGTTAAAAACCCAACATTTTTTACAATGGGACCTTTTGTAAAACTGCATTTCACCAGAAAAACACCCCCCCAAAAATTAAAAAAAGACCCTTGACCACTTTTGACAATTGTGAAGAACAAATGTCTTTAGAAAAAAAAACTTTTTTTTAAAATAGGACCTGTATTTATACGCATTTCCTGAAAAATGCCCCCAAAAAAATTAAAAAACATGACCCTTGAGCCACTTTTACAATTGTGAAGAACTAATGTTTTGTTAAAAAAAATTTTTTTTTTTATAATATGACCGTAGTATTGCTGCATTTCAAAGCAGCATGCCCAAAAAAAAAATTTATTAAAAATTTACTTCTCAGCCATTTTAAAAAAAATTGTGAGGGAGAAAGGGCCACTTAGAAGCCACATTTCTTTTTCCAAAGGGGCCATGTTTAAATAGTTTAAATCTCACACCCCCAAAACCCCAAAAAAAATTAAAAAAAAATACTTTCACCACTGTTAAAAATTGTGGGGGAAGAAATGCCACTTAAAAGGGCCACTTTTTCTTTTCCCAAAAAGGGCCCATGTTTTTAGCTTTATCTCACGCACCTTTCCCCCAAAAAATTTAAAAAAAATGACTTCTAAAGGCACTTTTTAAAAATTGTGAGGGAAATTGCCATCAGAAGCCACATTTCTTTTCCCCCAACCCCTTTAAATTATAGCTTTTATCTCACACCCAACATGCCCCCAAAAAACCTTTGAAATGCAAAATTCTAAAGATGAATTTTAGTAAATGGAATACGGTTCTGTCTGAAACCTTGGTGTTTTTTTACAGTCCCCTCCCCAGCAAAACCAGCAAAATGAATTTTTGGGAACTGAGAAAAAAAATTGCAGTAAAAAATGATCTTTTAAAAAAAAAAGTTTTAAAGGGGACCATTTCTTTTTGAAGGGGGAAGGGGAAGTAAAAACCGGCAGAAAATCGGGGGACCTCGGCAATTGGGGCCAAAACCCCATCAGGATCCATGTAAATTTAAATTAATGAAAGTAAAAACGATCCACTTTTAACCTGTGGAAAGCGGATGCTTTTTTGCCCGAATGCTCCCCCGCTGTTGATGGCCCCGCCCCAGATATGCGCGGGTTTGCTGGGCGGAACAACACCGCAAAGGGCGTGGCGGGCTGGGCTGGGGCCCCAATTCTTTTCCATTTTGGATACCCAGAATTTAAATTGGGGGGTCCGGAACACACAAAAACATGGGTGTTGAGACGCAGATGTCGTGCCCCCATGATTTTCTCTGTGGTTGTATGTGTCCCCTGCATTACATGCGTTGGTGGGGTTTGGTAAATAAAGATTGCCGGGAGGTCCCCCTTTGGGCTTTGCCACATTCCCTGCTCCCTTGGGCGTAGGGGTATTTGGGCCCACTCTACTGCTGTCACGTCGGGGACGTTGTTCCACCGTGCCCTTTAAAGAACGTGAAGAAGAAGAAACAATGTCTCCAGTTGATTTAATCGGCAAGGTCTCCATTTTCCCGCATTTTAAATCTCTATTTGGGTGGGGGGAAGGAAAGTGCTGAGTTTTGTTTTGTTTCCGGGGGTCTTGAGGTTTGGGCCCCCCAGTAACTGTTTTTTTGTTTTGATTTGGCCCTTTAAACGAGGATCAAGGGTTTGGAGGGAAAAGGGGGCATCCCAAAACAATCATGTGAGAGATGGAGCCCTTTATTTCCCCAAACCTCTGGGGCCCAAGGGGGACTAGCAAAATTTATCTTCCTCATCTTTCCCCCTCCGCCTCAAATTCGCGCCAAACCCCTTTCCAAAGGGGGGACGTGGGAACCCTTTGGGGTTTTAGGAATACCTCCTCCTCCCCTTTTTCCCCCGACACGGGTTCAACACAGCCCCGACTTGCCTTAATGATAAACCCGAAGGGGCTGAGGGCCGCCTTGCAATAAGGGCCCCGGGCCCCGAAAACCCCTGTTAATGGAAGGGGCCGTAAAATTGAGAAACTGTCCCGGGGCCCTTTTGGGTTTCGACGGAGAGAAAGGGTCCGTGCCGCATCTGTGTCCGGGCTCCCCTCCCCTCGCTTGGGGGGGACCCTGATGTTTCGGGGTGTCCAACGATGTTTCCCGAACTGGAAACACCACGATGCTCAAAGCTGGGCAAGGGCATTGTCCGTACTGACCCTTTTTTTGGCTTCTTCCAAAAATGGGGAAGGGGTGGTTTTAGAGCCTTTCACCGCCCCCACTCTCGGTGGTTCAACACTCCGAGGTTTCCCCACCCCCTGTTTTCAGGGGCCCTGTGTCCCCTTCGTACTGCGTAATGGCATTGCGCTGCTGCCAAAATCCCCTTTGGGGCATGGGGGGAGGGGGAAATTTTCCCGGTTTTCCACATCAACAATGAGATTGGTTTACGGGAAGCCCAGCTGACGCTGCAAAAGCAGGGGAGGCGGGACGAAGCAGGGTGCGAACGGCGGAAGTGCGGGAAATCAGACCTCGAGCCTCCTCAGCAGGCATTCCCCAAAAAACCCCGGGGAGCACTTTAGAAAATTTTTGGCGACAAAGGGTTTATGGGCATGTGCCAGGGAAGGGGTGGCTCCCCGCCTACCGATCTTTTTTAAAAAGGGCCACAGTTTTTTACGTTAAACGCACACCCCCTTTTCCTGGCACAAGGTTTTTTTTTCCCCCCAGCCAGCGCGGGGTCTCGTTCGGAGAGCCGTCCCCAATCCCGCCTGTGTGTGGGGCGGTCCCAAGACAGATTAATTTCAACACGGGGCCCGGTTTCTCTGGGCACGTTTTGCCACCAGAGGACCTTGGGGGAAAAAACCCCCCACCATCACTGGGTTTTTTTAAAAAACGTGCGCCGAGCCTTTAAGCCCCCCTCACCCCCGGGGACATCCCCCCCATCTCACCCAGTGACTTTCAAAGAATATAGGGCCTTGGCCGTGCTTTTCTAGTCCATGGGGTCAGTGGGCGATAGACTTTTCCAGACACAGATGCAGACAATGCGCATGAAATTTTTTAGAGACCCCCGTGGCTGGCCAGGGCAGGGATGGCTTTTCTGGCAAAGAAATGCCTGCTCGTCATTTGGTATTGGGGGCAGGCAAGGGCCATGACGTGGCAGAACCCATCTGTGTCCCCCAGACGGAAAGGCAACATTTCCAAGGCCAAAAGCCTGGCAATGCCGACATTCAGGCTTTTGACTTGGGATGGTTTGGGTTAAAGTGTTTCTTCTGCTCCCAAACCTGAAAGACAGAAGGCTGGCTGCTAGACTGGCCGCTGTACGGCGTGCAGGTCGTCAACTGGTGGAAGGAGAATGGGTAGGATGGGTCTCTGGTGGTGCTGGTGGTACTCGGGCGACGGTGGAGGCTGAAGCGGAGGCGTTTTCCCTGATCATGACTTTAGAGACATGGGCAGCTGAGGAACGCTTGGTGGTGGCGGAGGAGGAGGAGGCGGAGACAGAGGGTGTGACAGTGGTTCGAAGCCCGGCATCAGTGTGGCCTTTTTTGGCCAAGTGTTGCCTCCATTTCAACTCATGCATTCGCTGCATGTGACTAGACATGTTGGTGGTGGTTAAACACCTAAGATTCTTGCCTCTACTGAGGCGTTTACGGCAAAGGGCGGCATATGACATCGCTGGTTTGAATCGGGGGCTTGCTCGAAAAAAGGCCCATGCTTGAGAGGTCCTGGACCTTTTCGATGGTGATAAGCGATGAGCGGTGTTTCCTCTAATCGTGACTGGCGGAATCATCTCAGCGGACTTCTGCGATCGCCCTCTCCCTTTTTGAGGCGGGACCCGTACTGACACTACCCCATCGTCTTCCTCCTCGTCCAGTGATGAAGCACTCAGAAGCAAATTCTGCTGAAAAGACCACGTTGGATCTGCAATGTCGTCATCATCATCATCAACACAGGTGACTTGGTCGTCCTGACATTCTGCATCCAGGAGCTACAAACAAGAGGCACTGCAAGACGATTTTTGCCGATTGACCGGCTTCCTTCTCCTCCTCTGATGGCATCAGTAACTGGGCGTCAGAGCAGACAAAGTCATCCTCTTTGGAATCTTGGTCTTTGGAAATGCTTTCTGACCCCAACCGCATTTTGTCATCAAAGAGGTCTTCAGAAAATGGATTATCCACAGTGGTGGGTACACGGTTTGACATTTGGGCTGCTTTTATGTTGGACGGAGCTGATGATGCTGATGACGACATTTGTGGGCCGTGACTGGGAGGACGAGGAGGTAAGACTGCTGGATGCAGGTTGCATTAACCACTGAAGACAGATTGGCGACGTGTTCGTTACTGAGATTCACAAGGCCTGACCAGGATGACAGGCCTGACGGTCCTGCAAAAACCGACGGATCCGTGGCATGCGTGTTTCACTAGCACTGGAAGGAGCACCTTCTCTCGTACCTCTACCACCATGTCCTACACCCCTCTTTGCACGCTTACCACCTGCATTTCGCTCCATGTTCAGAAAGATAAAAATTTAAGAAAGTATGGAAGAGTTTTTGACAGTCTTTTATTAAAAGAGGGAAGTTTTTTTTAAATCCCTCAAAATTTTCCAAAACAGCCCAACTAGGATTAAAAATCTGTGTTTCTCAAGCGAATAACCCGGGGAAAATGCGGGTCTGGGGGAAAGGGCCCTTTAAAACAAAATAAAACAGTGTTCTTCCTTTTTCCTAGGGATTTACAACTCCCCCTCGTAGGACTAGGAGTTGTTAGTTTTCAAAAAAAACTATCATACAAGTGCGCTATCGGGGGGCCAAATGAGTTTTAAACCGAGCGCAATAAAAATCAAATTTTCAAAAAAGTTACAGGGGATGGGGAAATTGGGGTTTTTTTGCAGAAAATGCAAATGAAAAAACAGTTGCTAAAAAAATTTTTCTATCGAATTGTCGAAAACGGGGTTATTTAAAAAAAAAACTGGGGGCCGCACCACGTGAAAATACGGGTTATTTTAAAAGTTATACGGATAGCTAACGGTCGGTTTCCTTTTGCACCCAAAGGGGGTTAATACACCAAAGTAATTAAAAAAAAACCCCAAAACCTATTTAAAAGGCATAAGGATTTTTAAAAGGTGGCTTTTGCCCCCTTTTATTGAAATAAAAGGAAATTACTAGCAAATTTCTATATGGTAATAAAAAGTAAAAGATGGGTCTTTGAAAAAATTTTTGGAGCGGGGCCCGCCAAGTCTTTTTAAAACCATGTTAATTAAATTGTGGAAATTCTTAAATTTTAAATCGGTGGTTTATGGCACCTCTAAAAATAAAAACCCCAATTTTTTGCAAATTTTGTATGGAAAATTTTACAGTTAAAAGAGGGGCCCCTTTTAAACAAAAATGGCCTGCCCCAAAAAAAGTGAACAAAATAAAGCTTTAAATTGTGTCCCGGAATTAATAAAAGGGGTTTTTTTGCCCGATCAAAAAAACCCCCTGCGGTGACTAGAAAATTTCCCTGGATCCTATTGTGGTAAAAAAGGTGGGCCCTTTAAACCAAAACCTGGGCTCCCCCAAAAAGGGTGAAAAAAAATTACCTAATTAAAGTGTTGGTTTTTAAAAATTTAAAACAGGGGGGTTTTTCCTGAAACCATATGAAATACACCTCCCGGTTTTGACTAGAAAAGTTTCCCTTATCACTATGTGCGTAAAAATTTTTTGGGTTTTGAAAAAAGCGGGGCTGCCCCAAAGTAAACAAAAAACCAAATTTTAAATTGTGTACAAAAAAATATAAGGGGTTTTTTTGCCCCTTTTACCCAAATTAAAACCTGCTTTTTTAATAGAAAAATTTCTGTAGGGGTAATATAATTTAAAAGGGTTGGGTTTTTCAAAAAAACGGGGCTGGGGCCAAAAGTGAACAAAGCCTATTTAAATTGTTTTACTTTTTTTAAAAAAACGCTTTTTTTTTGCACCTTTAAAAAAACACGCGGTGACTAAAAAAAGTTCTGTTTTCCTTTTGTAAGTACAAAGTGGGTCGTTTGAAACACTAAAAATTGGGGTTTGAGCCAAAATAAAAAAAAAACCAAATTTAAAATTAATTTTACCAGGAACCAAAAAGGGGGAGTTTTGTCCTTTAAAATAAAACCTGCAGTTACTAGAAAAGATCTGTATTTTAATTATAAGTACAAGATGGGTCTTTCAACAAAACTGGGCTGCCCCCAAAAGGTAAAACCAAAACCAAAATTAAATTGTTTTCCCGGTTTAAAAAAGGGGGTTTTTTTTGCACCTTTTAAAATTACATTTTGCGGGATAGAAAAGTTCTTTATCCAATTGGGTAAAAAAGGTGGGTCATGAACCAAGCGGGGGGCTGCGCAAAAGTGAAAAAAAAAATTTTAAAATTGTGTACGGATAAAAAAAGGTGGTTTTTCCCACCTTTAAAAACCGGGCCGGTGATTTGAAAAGTTCTGTTTTCCTATTGCAAGTAAAAATTTGGGTCTTTGAAAAAAAACGGGAGCGCCCAAAAGTAAAAAAAAAAACTTTTTTAAAAATTTGTTTGGTTTAACAGAAAAACAAAAGGGGGATTTTTTGCACCTATCAAATTACCCCTTTGAAATTTAAATGAAATTTCTTTTGGGTAATATAAGTCAAGTGGGTCTTTCAACAAAAACTGGGGCGGGCCCCAAAGGAAAAAAAATTTTTTTAAAATTTGTGTACGGTTAAAAAAGGTGTTTTTTCCCACCCTATGAAATACCCCACGATGACTAGAAAAGTTCTGTATCCTTTGTGTGTACAAGGGGGTTTTTTTAAAACCCAACAGTGGGCGGGCGCCAAAAGTGAAAAAAAAAACCAAATTTTAAAATTTGTGTACTGATAAAAAAAAGGTGGTTTTTGAGCTATGAAAGACCCCCTGCGGTGACTAAAAAATTTGGTATCCTTTTGGTGAGTACAAAGGGGTTCATTTTAAACCCAAAATTTGGGATGCCCCAAAAAGGGGAACAAACCCCTATTTAAATTTTGTACAGAAAAAAAAAGTGTTTTTTGCACCTAAAAAAATTTACCCCCTGGGGGTAAACTAAAAAAAGTTCTGTATCCTATTGTAAGTACAAAGTAGGTCTTTTGAACAAAACTGACCCGGGCCCAAAAAGAAAAAAAAACCTAATTAAATTTTGAAACAGTAAAAAAAAGGGAGTTTTGCACCTATCAAATACCCATTGCATTTTACTAAAAAAGGGATCTGTACCCTAATAAAAGTACAAGATGGGTTTTTTTTCAACAAAAACTGGCTGGCCCCCAAGTAAAAAAAAAAACCAAATTTTAAATTTTGTTTACAAAATAATAAAAGGTGATTTTTCCCACCAAACAAAACCCTGCAGTTACTAGTATTTTTTGGTAGGGAAATATAAGTAAAAAGATGGGTTTTTCAAAAAAACTGGGCTGGGCAAATGTGAAAAAAAACCTAATTAAATTGTTTTTACGGATAATAAAAGGGGTTTTTTGGAAACTAAAATTACCCCTGCGGTGACTAGAAAAGTTCTGTATCCTATTTTTAATACAAAGGGGGGCTTTGAACAAAACTAAAGCTGCCCAAAAGTAAAAAAAAAAACCTAATTTAAATCGTTTTTACAGTAATAAAGGGGGAGTTTTGCCCCTATCAAACCCCTGCGTTACTAAAAAAGATCGGGAAACCCTAATATAAGTACAAGATGGGTTTTTGAAAAAAAACAGGGTGCCCCAAAAGTGAAAAAAAACCAAATTTAAAAATTGTTAGGATAAAAAAAAGGGGGTTTTTTGGGCACCAAAGAAATACCCTGCGGGGGGGGAATAGAAAAATTTTTGTATCCCAAATTGTGGTAAAAAAGTGGGTCTTTGAAAAAATTGGGCTGCGCCAAAGTGAACAAAACTCTAATTAAATTGTGTGAAGGATAATAAATCTTGGTTTTTGCACCTGATAAATACACATGCGGTGACTAGAAAAGTTCTGTATCCCTTTTGCATGTTACAAAGTGGGGTCTTGGAACTAAACTGAGCTGCGCCATATGTGAAAAAAAAAACTATTTAAATCGTGTACTGATAATAAAAGGTGCATTTTGTTACCTATCAAAATATATTGATTTACTAGCAAATTTATGTATGGTAATATAAGTACAAGATGGGTCTTTCAAACTCAATACTGGGCTGCCGCCAAAGTGAACAAGCCTTTTAAATTGTGTACGGATATAAAAAAACGTGTTTATTTGCCACCTATAAAAATAACTGCGGTGACTAGAAAAGTTACTGTATCCTATTTGTAAGTACAAAGTGGTATTTGAACAAAAATGAGCCTGCGCCCAAAGTAAAAAAAAAAATCCTAATTAAATCATGTTACAGATGACAAAAGGGAGTTTGCACCTATCAAATACACATGCAGTTACTAGAAAAGATCTGTTTCCTAATATTAAGTATCAGATGGGTCTTTCAACAAAGTGGGCTGCGCCAAAGTGAACAAAACCTATTATTATAATTGTAGTACGGATATTAAAAGTGATTTTTGCACCTATGAAATCACAAACTGCGGTGATAGGAAAAGTTCTGTATTTCCTATTGTGAGTACAAAGTGGGTCTTTTTGAACAAAGCTGGGGTGCGCCAAACGTGAACACAAAATCCTAATTTAATTGGTGTACGGATAATAATAGGTGTTTTTTGCACCTTTAAATACACCTGCGGTGACTAGAAAAGTTCTGTAATCCTATTGCAAGTACAAATTGGGTCTTTGAACTAAACTGTGGCTGCGCCAAAGTGAAATAAAACACTTATTAAATTGTGTACAAGTATAACAAAAGGTGAGTTTGTGCACCTGATCAAATACACCTGAATTTACTAGAAAATTTCTGTTTGGTAATATAAGTTACAAGAGGTCTTTCAACAAAAACTGGGGCTGCGCTAAGTGAACAAAACCTAATTTAATGGTGTACGGATAATAAAAGGTTTTTTTTGCAAATATGAAATACAATCGGTGCTGGTGCACAAGAAAAGTTCTGTATCCTATTGAGAGTACTAAGTGGGTCTCTTGAAATCCAAAGCTGGGCTGCGCCCAAAGTGAAACAAAACCTAATTATATTGTGTACGGATAATAAAAGGTGGTTTTTGCAGCTATGAAAGAACCACCCAAAACCTTTCTTTTTGGCGGGGGTTGACTAGAATATGTTCAGGTATCCTATGTGAGTACATAGTGGTTCTTTGAACAAAGCTGGCTGCGCCAAAGTGAAAAAAAACTCTAATTAGAATTGTGTACGGATAATAAAAACGTAGGTATTTGCACTTATAATATACACCTGCGGGTGACTAGTAAAAGTTCTGTATCCTGTTGTAAGTATCAAAGTGGGTCTTTTTGAACAAAAACGAGCTGCGTCCAAAGTATAAAAAAAAACCTAATTAAATCTGTACAGGTTAAACAAACGGTGGTTTTGCACCTTCAAATACACCTGACAGTTTCTAGAAAAGTTCTGTATCCTAATATAAGTACATGAATGGGTATTTCAATCTAAACTGAGCTGCACGCAAAGTGAAAAAAAACCTAATAAATCGTGTACGGATAATATAAAAGGTAGGTTTTTGCAACTATTGAAATACACATGCCGGTGAATAGAAAAGTTCTGTATCTTTGTGAGTACAATGTGGGGTTCTTTCGAACAAAGCTGGGCTGCGCCTAAGTGAACAAACATTATTAAATTGTTGTACGGATAATAAAACTTGGTTTTTTTGCACCTATATATTAATAAAAAATTTTTTGTTTTTTTTTTTTTTTTTTTTTTTTTGTTTTACCCATAACCCTTTTGTTTTTTTTTTTTTGCGGTGACTAGAAAAGTTCTGTATCCTATTGCAAGTACAAAGTGGGGGTCTTGGAACAAACTGAGCCTGCGCAAATGTGAAAAAAAAATAATTAAATCGTGTACAGATAAATAATAAAAGGTGATTTTTGTACCTATTAATATACCTGATTTACTAAGCAAATTTATGTGATGGTAATTAAGTAAAGATGGGTCTTTAAACAAAATGGGCTGCGCCAAAGTGACAAAGCTATTTTTGAATTGTGTCAGGATATATAAAATACGTGTTTTTTTGCACCTATAAATACACCTGCGGTACTAGAAAGTCAGTTTCCCTATTGTAAGTACAATGGGGGTCTTTGAAACAAAAACTGAGCTTCGTAAAGTAAAAAAATAAACCTAATTAAATCATGTACAGATGACAAAAGGTGAGTTTTGCACCTATCAAATACACATGCAGTTACTAGAAAAGATCTGTTTCCTAATATAAGTACAAGATGGGTCTTTCAACAAAAACTTGGCTGCGCCAAAGTGAACAAAACCAAATTAAATTGTGTTCGGATAATTAAAATCTGATTTTTGCACCTATGAATAATACACCTGCGGTGACTAGAATAGTTCTGTTTCCTTTTGTGAGTACAAAGTGGGTCTTTGAACAAGCTGGGCTGCGCCAACGTGAACAAATCCTAATTATATTGTGTAACGGATAATAAAAGTGTTTTTTTCACCTTTAATTCACCTGCGGTGATAGAAAAGTTTCAGTTCCTTATTGCAAGTACAAAAATTGGGTCTTTGAACAAAAAAACTGAGCTTGCGCCAAATGTGAAAAAATCTTATTAAAATTGTTGTACAGATATAACAAAAAGGTGAGTTTTGCACCTATCAATATACAACTGCATTACTAGCAAATTTTGATATGGTAATATAAGTAACATGATGGGTCTTTCAACAAACTGGGCTGCGCCAAAAGTGACAAAACCTAATTAAATTGTGTACGGATAATAAAAGGTTTTTTTTTTGGCACCTATGAAAACTCTGCGGTGAGCCAGAAAAAGTACTGTATTTCCTATTGTGAGTACAAAGTTGGGTCTTTAAACAATGCTGGGCTGCGCCACATAGTGACAAAAAACCAAGTAATTGTTTGACGGATAATAAAAGTGGTTTTTGCGTATGAAAGACACCTGCGGGACTAGATATTGTTCGGTATTCCTAAAATTGTGAGTACAAAGATGGTTCTTTTGAACAAAGCTGGGCTGCGCCAAAGTGAAAAAAAATTAATTAAATTGTGTTCGGAGAATAAACGTGGTTTTTTGCACCTATAAATACACTGCTGGGTCGAACTAGAAAAGTTCTGTATCCTATTGTAAGTACAAAGTGGGTCTTTGAACAAAACTGAGCTGCGCCAAAGTAAAAAAAAAACCTAATTAAATCATGTACAGATAACAAAAGGTGAGTTTTGCACCTACCAAATACACCTGCAGTTACGAGAAAAGATCTGTATCCTAATATAAGTACAAGATGGGTCTTTCAACAAAACTGAGCTGCGCCAAAGTGAAAAAAAACCTAATTAAATCGTGTACAGATAACAAAAGGTGAGTTTTGCACCTATCAAATACACCTGCATTTACTAGCAAATTTCTGTATGGTAATATAAGTACAAGATGGGTCTTTCAACAAAACTGGGCTGCGCCAAAGTGAAAAAAACCTAATTAAATTGTGTACGGATAATAAAAGGTGTTTTTTGCACCTATGAAATACACCTGCGGTGACTAGAAAAGTTCTGTATCCTATTGTGAGTACAAAGTGGGTCTTTGAACAAAGCTGGGCTGCGCCAAAGTGAACAAAACCTAATTAAATAGTGTACGGATAATAAAACGTGGTTTTTGCACCTATAAATACACCTGCGGTGACTAGAAAAGTTCTGTATCCTAATATAAGTACAGATGGGTCTTTCAACAAAACTGGGCTGCGCCAAAGTGAACAAAACCTAATTAAATTGTGTACGGATAATAAAAGGTGGTTTTTGCAGCTATGAAAGACACCTGCGGTGACTAGAAATGTTCGGTATCCTATTGTGAGTACAAAGTGGTTCTTTGAACAAAGCTGGGCTGCGCCAAAGTGAACAAAGCCTATTTAAATTTTGTACAGATAAAAAACGTGTTTTTTGCACCTACAAATACACCTGCAGTGACTAGAAAAGTTCTGTATCCTATTGTAAGTACAAAGTGGGTCTTTGAACAAAACTGAGCTGTGCCAAAGTGAAAAAAAAACAATTAATCGTGTACAGATAATAAAAGGTGAGTTTGGCACCTATCAAATACACCTGAAGTTACTAGAAAAGATCTGTATCCTAATATAAGTACAGGCTGCACAAAATACAAGCTAATATATCACCAAAAACTGGCCAAAAACTGTTTAAAAAAAACATTTCAATGCAGGGTCACAGCAGAGTCTGGGCTGCACAATGTCCACTCTCTTTTCAAAAGCCTGCTTGCCAGCCTGTCAGTCTGTGTTCGCCCCCACCCCCCGATCTCCCCTCCCCCTGTGGCTGTACAGCGCTAGATGCTCTTTTAAAATTCTCAGCCTAAGTAACTAAAAACTGAAATTCTCCAATCTACCTATGTTCTAAAAGTTCACAAGCTAAAAGCATAGTTTCTTTAGTGAGAACAAAGAGAACGTTGTCGCTGAGCTGTAATTTAGAGAGACCTAGCACACTCCTGCTCTTATGAGACACAGACACACCTGTTGCTGAACAGGAAGGCTGTTCTATGTAAAACGAGGTTCTATGTGATTTTTCCATGCCATCACAACCAACACATCGCCATCATGACATCGCACACCACCAGCTCACCCTGCTCTATTCTCAGCTGATTAGCGGCCGCCAAAAGACAGGAAACGCCGAAAATGGCGCGATATTTAATAGGAATATGCCGCAGATTTTTCACCTAAATTTATCGAGTGATCGAAAAATTCCGATCAACATAAAAACCGTGCCGATTTCAACTTTGTCGATAATAATCGCTCAACATTACTGATAATACTAGGCTAACTCCTTAAATCCATGATTGAGAACGGGATATATGTTAGATGCTGTATTGGTTTAATTGATATATATTATTTAATTTTAAATTAATTTTAGATTATATAAACCTTAAATACATTTATAGAGATCATTTTTATATTGTTGGAATATTATATAATTTTGCATTAATTTTATATTATATAATTTATTATGAAAGTGATATAATTTAATTTTATATAGTTTTATAATTATCAGAAATTACTTTGTATTATTGTACTTGTGAAAGTTTAGAAATAACGGACAATTTTTGCCATAATGACAAATCTAGTTCCACTATGACTAGAGATGGGCGAATTTCTCAAAAATTCGATTGGGTCACTTCGACGAATTTTCCGATCAAAATCGTTTCACACCGAATTACTTTTGCACGAATTGCGTTAAAAAGCAGCTATTTCCAAGGCTGCACAGAGCCTGAAGGGTGCTGTAGAACGTTGTGCCATGCTTAAATATGCAGAGGGAGCTTGGTTTGGTCTTAGAATCACTTCACTATAAAATTTCCTGGGCACTTAAGAGGGCACAACTGACCAAAAAACTCAAGCGGGAATGTAGCCTGAATAAAGTCATGCCCAGCGAAAGCTTGAAAAAAACAACTGAGAGCTCAGGTGGCAACATTAGTGACAGAGGTGTGATGTGAGCGGTCGGCAGCCACAGCAGCATGAAGGTCACAATGGCACATATGACATTCAGGATGTGGCAAAAACACGAGAAGCCACAGAGTGGCACAATGACTGAGAGCAGAGGTCACGGCGGCAGCAGTAGTGAGAGTTCAGGCAGTGCACAATGACAATTTCTGGAGGAGGCAAAACAGTATTAAGGCCACAGAGAGTCACAAGATACAGTGTGGTGTTTCACGAGCAGCAGCGAGCATGAGATCACAGTGGCCCATGACATTCTGAGGCGGCAAAACATATTAGCCAGCAGAGTGGCACAATCACACAGTGTGGAGGTCAACGGGCGGGCAGCAGTATGAGATCAGGCAGTGGCACATGACATTCTGGAGGCGTCGTAAACAGTATTAGGCCACAGAGTGGCACAATCACTACATTGTGGAGTCACGGCTGGCAGCAGAATGAGATCAGGCAGTGGCATCAGATGAACATTCTGGAGGCGGCAAAACAGTATCAGCTTCACCAGATGGCACAATCACACAGTGGTAGAGGTCACGGCGGCCAGCAGTATGAGATCAGGCAGTGCACAATGACATTCTGGAGGCAACAAAAACAGTATTAGGCCACAGATGGCACAATGAATACAGTGTGGAGGGTCACGACAAGCAGCAAGCATGATATCAGGCAGTGGCACTAATGACATTCGGAGGCGTCAAAACAGTAATTAGGCCACAGAGTGGCACAATCACAACAGTGTGTAAGGTCACGGCGGCAGCAGTATAGATCAGGCATTGGCACAATGACATTCTGGAGGCGGCAAAACAGTAATTAGGCAACAGAGTAAAGCACAATCCACACAGTGTGGAGGCACTGCGGCAGCAGAAAATGAGATCAGGCTGTGGCACAATGACAATCTGAGGCGGCAAAACAGTATTAGCCCACAGAGTGCACAATCACACAGTGTGGAGGTCACGACGGCAACATATGAGATCAGGGCAAGTGGCACAATGACATTCTGAGGCGGCAAAACAGAATTAAGGCCACAGATTGGCACAATCCAACCAGTGTGGAGGTCAGGCGGCAGAAGTATGAGTCCAGGCAGTGGCAACAATGACATTCTGGAGGCGGCAAAACAGTACTAGGCACAGAGTGGCACAATGATACAGTGTGGAGGTCACGACAGCAGCAGCATGAAGATCCAGGCAGTGGCAACAATGACATTCTGGAGGCGGCAAAACAGTATTAGGCCACAAGTGGCACAATCACACAGTGTGGAAGGTCTCAGGCGCAGCAGTAAGAGATCAGCATTGCACAATGACATTCTGGAGGCGTCTAAACAGTATTAGGCCCACAGATGGCACAATGAATAACAATGTGGATGTCACAACAGCAGCAACATGAGATCAAGGCAGAGGCACAATGACTTTCTGGAGGCGGCAAAACAGTATTAGGCCACAGAGTGGCACAATTATTATTATTATTATTATTATTATTATTATTATTAACATTTATTTTAAAGCGCCATTGATTCCAGTGTGGAGGTCACGACAGCAGCAGCATGAGATCAGGCAGTGGCACAATGACATTCTGGAGGTGGCAAAACAGGAGAAGCCACAGAGGCCACAATGACTGAGAGCGGAGGTCACGGCGGCAGCAGGCATGAGGACAGACAGTGGCACAAATGACACAGTGTGGATGTCCACGGCAACAGCAACAGCACAGCAGCATGAGGTCATGAGAGTGCACAAATGACAAGTGTTGAGGTGGGTGCAATAACCAGTCCGCTGGTAAAGAGGTGGTAGGCAGATGGAGAAACTGGCAGCAGATGTGTGGCATCAAGGTGTGTGGCGGCATGAGAATATGGCCTGAGGCAGGTAGTTTGAACCCAGACTGCTGCCTAAGGCATGGTGTGTGGGAAAAATCCGGCTGATCCATGCGCTGATTGCATCTTACAAAGGTCAGTCCGTTCCACCATTTCCCCCTGGACAAGCGGGTTCTCCTTGGTAACGTTGCCCCCGCCGCACTGAAACACCCGCTCTGATGCCACAACTACTGGCCGGGCAGGACAGCTTCTCCACTGCAAACCTGAACGCCGGCAAGTTGTTGCGGCCACACATCCAGTTTGGCTGCCCAGTAGTCCAGCGGATCTTCTAACTAGAGGTGGCAGAGTGCTGTCCAAACGTAGGACACAACCTGTTGGTTCAGGGACTGCTCCAGGTCCTGCGCTCGCTGGCTGCTGGCCGTCTGCCCTCCTCACTCCCAGGGCGGGTGAAGGAAAGCAGCTCATCATGACTCCCAGACTTAGTTACTACTGATGGAGCTGGTACTGCTCCTACCCCCCACATTCCCCCAGCAGCCGCGGCAAGTAGTACGTGAGTCGCTGAGGAACTCCCCCACCGTCAGACCTGTCAGAGGAGGAACGATGCCGCACATAGGCAGCAGCCAACGGATTACGGAGGATTGCCTAGAGTATTTGAGTTTGTCTTCCCTCTCATTAGCTGGGAAAAAGGCTCCCATTTGGACCGGTAGCGAGGGTCCAATAGAGTGGAGAGCCAGAAGTCCATATCCCTCTGCCGGATGCTGATATTCGGCTGTCACTAGGCAAGGCAATAAGCATGCTGCGGCCACTTATCTGCACAAGTGACTCCGAGGGGCTCCCTGCCTCCATTTCCACTGTATTACTGGCCACGGGTGCTTGGGGGTCATCGCCTCATCTTCCTCATGCCCAGCCACCTCCTATCCTCCAATGCTCCTGCTCCTCCTCTCTTGCACCTGGGTAGAAAATCCACTCATTTCACGAGACAATGCTTCTGCTCCAGTGTTCTCCTCCCTCCCCCCTCCCTCCTCCATATTCTAGTCCCCACAGGACTCATGTGCCACGAGTATGTAGTCACCACGTCTCCAGTCCCCTTCCCAGCAAAGATTTTTCAGCATCCTGTTCCAGGACATGAAGGCAGTGGGGAATGCTGTTATTCATCCGTAGTTCCTGGCGACTGACAAATAACGTCAGCCCTCCTCAAATGCCCTCAACAACGGCAGGTGTCACGCATGAGCGAGCCACTGGCTGACATCGAAGTTACACAGGGGAGTACTTCTGTCCTGCCTGGATCATCAAAAAATCGTTATGGCCTTTCTCTGTTCATAACAGTCGGTCCAACATGTGCAGGCTGGAAATTCCAGCGGGTGGAAACATCGCATATCAGAGTGTGGTGGGGGAGGCCATTCTGCCGCTGCATCTCGAGGAGGGGTTCCTGGGCTTTGTACGAATGGCTAAAAGTGCATGCACAGTTTCCTTTTATCCTGGCCATTTGTCCAGAATGTTCAAAGATCCGGTGGAAAGACTTCAGGAACCTTTTCACCAACAGAATTGAACACTTGCGCCCTCCCATGCAGGGCGCATGGAACACTCCCTCCTCGGTGCACGCGCGGACACCATGTTCCTCCCATTGTCCTCACCCATGGTTCCGATTTGCAGCGTGGCAGGAGAAAGCCACACCATCGATTTCTTGGCTCGCATAACGCGGAGCCAGTTCCCTCCCCCTGTGTGACTATCGTTTGGACAGGCAAGCCAGGTGTAGAACTGGCGTGACACCGCTGTGCTCTACTCATGTGGTATGATGGAGCAGTACTTGTGGGAGGCTGAAGATGGAGGTGTGTGGTGGAGTAGGGGCGGACTTGTGCGTGCAGGTGCAGCAGTTTTGACAACGTGAGAGAAAACGGTGTCTCCTGTCCAAGTTTGGTTGGTGTGCCTGGGCTGGAAGCACATTCAACCCAGTGGCCGTAAAGGACATGTACGGCCCAGACCGTAGTTACAGCTCCAGACGTCCGCCTGCCTGTTGCACCTTTGAACAAACCAAAAGCACAAGAACTGACCCACCTTCTGATTCTCAATATATTTATGAAGTGGCTTGGTACTGCCTTTTGGAAAAGGAAATTAAACGGCTTGGAACTCTCCATCCTCGGCACGTGCACAAAGCCTTAGTTCATCTGAACGCAGCAGAGTCCCACCATGTTGGAAAGGGAGGGACAGCAGTACCAAACAACTTGGACAGGAGCACGGTCAGCTTGCTGCACCTTAGGATGGTTGGACGCATACTTGTCCTCTTTGCAAATCGCCTCGCAGAAACGACTGCTGGCTGCCAGAGTAGCGAGGAGCAGAGCATCTGGACCTGGGAGATGATGGTCAAAGAGATACAGCTCCCTTCTGCAGAGGTTGGTGGAGCCTTGACTGGCTGCAATGGCATGCGAGCCACTGGGCGCGCTCTTGCAGTTGCTGCGGCGGCAGTATGGACCACCACATCAGAGCCACGTTATCTACCCAGCCACCGGATGGTGGACGCTGCATGTGTGTGACAGCGGCCGTGGTGCCAACGTTAGCTCCCTGGCCACGCTTCCACTTTCTGCCCACAGATTCTACATATACCCATATTCCGCTCCTCCGGTGTCTTTAGCAAAGAACTGCCACACGCCGAGTAAAACCGGTTTACCGCCAACGCTCCGCACTGAAGAGACAACTGCCCGCCGCTGCCTCGCTGAGCCCCTGTGCCATCTGACTGTTCTTGGACCTGCGAAGCGGGTTTTTTACCCCGTGGCCTGCTTGGCTTCCGACCTCACACCTGCTGCTATTCCTGCTGACTCACGGGCCTAAACGACCCACTGCTGGCTGCGCTGCTGCCTGACGCGCAAGCTGACGCCCTCTTCTCCTGACGATGATGAAGCCCTTGCCTCACCCGGCTCCCAGTCGGTCCTACATCATCATCTAGTTTGTGTTTCCATCGTCACTGCGACCTCATCACCGTCTTGGATGCCGAGGCTGACCACTTCACAACATGACCTCCCTTGCCACTCTCCACATCTATACTTTTGCCGCCTGACTGCAAAAGCAGGCGATATTGCCCCATTTGCTTCGCCTGCCAAGTAGCTGCTGACTGCCGCTCCTCGAATTGTTTCATTCCTCGCTATATAGTGCGCGCTTGAGGCCAGACCACATAGTAGATCCTCTGGCTGAGGGAACCGGATGGGACAGAGGCGGGCTGAGGACAGGTGAGGGCCGCTGACACCGCTCCCAGCCGGGCCATGCCAACTAAATGGTTGTGGTCTGAGGTCCCACAGGCTCTTGGCCTGGGGTATCCCGATGTCATCGGGAGAAGAGGATGACCTAGTCAACCAATCAAGAACCTTTGGGTTGCTGAACAACACACGGCCGCTAGATGACAGCGGCAGTTGTGGCCTCACCGAGTGAACCCCTGCTGCGACGTCCCCCTTGCTGGTGGCTTGCGA
Source organism: Phyllomedusa bahiana (assembly GCA_025379985.1). NCBI lineage: Eukaryota > Metazoa > Chordata > Amphibia > Anura > Hylidae > Phyllomedusa > Phyllomedusa bahiana. The sequence goes on along the minus strand of JAODAL010032063.1, from coordinate 5,536 downwards.
CTGGGCCTGTTCCAGGAATGTTTTGTGCCACACTGCCGCTCGCAGGTGCAGAGCCTGCACCTCTCTGTCTGGACATACTGTTTGTTCTAAATATTACAGACACCTGTTTGATGATGATGATCTGTATATGATATGAATACACACCCTGTTTTTGACTCCAATGAACCCCAGTAACAACTTGGGTAACCCCTGATAAAATTGCGCTCACACCAAATGGCCAGGAAAAATTTACTTGTATGTGTCGTTTAAAAACACTGTTGTTTACTAACTGTAAAAAGCACAAACAGGCATAATTAAACCTGTCGAAATGAATTAGGCTACAGGAAAAATGTATATATTTTTGGGCGTTTGAAAAAGAACGGTTTTATTTTTGTCATCACACCGACAAAACAAACGCTTAATTACCCCTGGATGGTAAGTTGCGCCAAAGAATTGAACTGCACAAACTAGTACTGTTGTAGTGTGTTACAATTGCATATTTTTCTACGCCACAGCAACAATGATACAGTTGGTAATTAACCTTTGCTTGTTGAATTAGGCATAACAGAAAAATTTATATATTTTGGCGTTTGAAAAAGATGTTTATTTTTGTCAGCACACACATCAAAACAACGCTTAAGTGTAACCCCTGGATGTGTACTGCGCCAAAGAATTGAGCCGCACAAACTAGTAGCTTTGTAGCGTGTTTACATTGCGTGATTTCCCGTATACGCCCACCACCAACAAGAGATACAGTTGTAATTAACCTTTGCTTGTGAATTAGGCTACAGTAAAAATTATATATTTTGGCGTTTGAAAAAGAGAACGGTTTAATTTTTGTCAGCACAACCAGCAAAAACAAACGCTTAATAACCCCTTGATGTAAATTTGCGCCAAAGAAATTGAGTCCGCAAAAACTATAGCTTTGAGCGTGTTAACAATTTACGTGTTTTCTAAGGCCACAACAACAAGAGATCCAGTTGTAATTAACCTTTGCCTTGTGAATTAAGGCTACAAGGAAAAATTAATATATTTTGGCGTTGATAAAGACGTTTATTTTTGTCAGCCACCTGCAAAAGCAACGCTTAAATTAACCCAGATGTAAATTGGCGCCAAAAGAATTGAGCCACACAAACTAGTAGCTTTGTACGTGTTACAATTGCGTGTTTTCTACGCCACACAACAAGAGATACAGTTGTAAATTAATTAACCTTTGCTTGTGAATTAAGGCTAACAGTAAAAAAATGTATATTATTTGGCGTTGGAAAAAAGAACGGTTTTTTTTGTCAGCACACCAGCAAAACAAGCCTTAATTAACCCCTTGGATTGTAAACTGCGTCAAAGGAATTTGAGCCCACAAACTAGTAGCTTTGTAGCGTGTTACATTGCGTGTTTTCTACGCCACACAACAAGAGATACAGTTTTGGTAATTAAACCTTTGCTTGTGAATTTAGGCTACAGAAAAATGTATATATTTTTGGCGTTGAAAAAAACGGTTTATTTTTGTCAGCACACCAGCAAAACAACGCTAAATTTAACCCCTGGATGTAAATTGGTGCCTAAGAATTGAGCCGCACAAACTAGTAGCTTGTAGCGTGTTACAATTGCTGTTTTTCTACGCCACAACAACAAGAGATACAGTTTGTAATTAACCTTTGCTTGTGAATTAGGCCACGAGGAAAAATTGTATGGGGGGTATTTATTTTTGGCGTTGAAAAAGACGGTTTATTTTTGTCCACACACCCTGCAAAACAACGCTTAATTAACCCTGGATGTAAATTGCGCCAAAGAATAGAGCCACACAAACTAGTAGCTTTGTAGCGTGTTACAATTGCGAGTTTTCTACGCCACAACAACAAGAAGATACAGTTTGTAATTAACCTTTGCTTTGAATTAGGCTACAGAAAAATGTATATATTTTGTCGTTGAAAAGTACTGTTTAATTTTTTTTTTTTTTGTCAGCACACCAGCTAAACAACGCTTAATTAACCCCTGGATGTAGAACTGCGTCAAATAATTGAGCCACACAACAACTAGTACTTTGTAGCGTGTATACAATTGCGTTGTTTTCTACCGCCACACAACAAGAGATACAGTTGTAATTAACCTTTGCTTGTGGAATTTGCTAACAGGAAAAATGTATAATTTGCGTTGAAAAATACGTTTATTTTTGCAGCACACCAGCAAAACAACCGCTTTAATTAAACCTGGATGGTTATTGTGCCAAAGAATTGAGCCGCACAAACTATAGCTTTTGTAGCGGTTACAATTGCTAGTTTTCTACGCCACACATCAAGAGATACAGTTGTAATTTAACCTTTGCTTGTGAATTAGGCTACAGGAAAAATTTATATATTTTGGCATTGAAAAAGAACGGTTATTTTGTCAGCACACAGCAAAACAACGCTTAATTAACCCCCTGGATGTAAATTGCGCCAAAGAATTGAGCCGCACAAACTATAGCTTTGTATGCTTGTTACAATGTGCGTGTTTTCTACGCCACACAACAAGAAGATACAGTTGTATTAACCATTGCTTGTTGAACTTAGGCTTACAGAAAAAATTATATAATTTGGCGTTGAAAAAGAAACTGTTTCTTGGGGTCAGCACACCAGCAAACAACGCGTTAATTAACCCCTGGATGTAAATTGCGCAATAGAAGAGTCAGACCAAAAAGAAGTGTATTTTTATTGGTAAAAACACTGTTTCTTTAAATGAATACAACAGGAACTGGCTTAATCCCGCTGGAATATGAATGTATATGCAGCTCGCAGTGGACGCCCACTGGATTTCAATACAATGCACCAAAAAATTAGAAATAAAATTAACGAGAACAGTCTCTGAGACAAAGCTGAGACACCCCACAAGAAATCGCTATATAAAAATCAATTCTTCCAGTAAGAGCTATCAGCCGCGGCAGCACCTTCCCTTATGAAGCACAGTGAGAGGAGTGTGAATCTCCCCGCTTCGCGCCCGGACTTATATATTTCGGTGACTCACAGATCCCGCCGGTCTCTGATTGGCTCAATTCACCTCTGCACATGTCCTGAGGCTATTCCCTTTCTTCCTCCCAGAGGCCTATTGCCCCATGTAGCGCCATGATGCCGCCCGCCCATTTATCAATCAAAAGCACACTTTTTGTTCACCCGAAAGTTACCTCCAAAAGTCGACTCCGTTCCGAACCGAAGTTTTCCTGACATTCTACACGAGATTCCATCTTCATTAGAATCGATTCGCCCATCTCTAATTAGGATAACTCAGGCTTAGGCAGACCACAGTGAAATAGGTCTGCTTTTCGAGCTTTAATGAACCTAATTTTGCTGAGCCACATTCATAAATGTGTTTAATAGTATAAATGTGGTGCGACACACCACCAGAATGCCCTCAGAACGCCCCTACGTGGTTGACATATTAAAAAGTGTCAGGTCTGGTGCACAATGCACCAAACATGGTCATTCAATGCATCATACATTGGGAAATTAGGTGGACTAATCACGCATTTAACACCAAAACATTAAGGACCAAATGTATAAAAAACTGTCTAGGTCTAAAATTCACTTAGTTGCCCACAGCAATCAATCAGAGCACCCCTCTCATTTTTCTAGAGCACTATATGAAATGAAAGGGGCGCTCTGTTTGATTACTATGTGCAACAAAGTGAGTTTTAGACCTTGACAGTTTTCATACATGTGGCCCTAAAACTGACTCCTTCAAACATGTTGCCCATAGTGTTTTGTTCTCAAAATGTTATGAAGATTTATTTCCTGGTTATTTTGTAACATTTTATTTAATAATTACTTTATTTAGCAAACCTCTACTCCTATACATGTGACATGACCACATTTTAAACTATTAATAGACATCCTAACATGATGATAGTCTGTTTTGTTTAACTACATTTCAAGATTTACAAGGACTTATGCACCGCGCCCACGAAACCCACCCAAGACCCACAAATGACAATCTGGCTGGATCTGCATAACAGTGGCAACCACAATAAAAACCACAGCAGTCTTTCATTTTTTATTTTTGTTGCCCAATTTCATATTAATTAAAGGGAAATGTTACAATAATCCTTTCAATTCTAATACCTTACATCCTCAGTGGAAGTATTGTTTTTCATATGTACCTATCTAAAAATCGTACAATCTATTTCTCCCAGAACCTGCCTTCCATCATTCCTGCATGACAAGCTTTCACCCTACTCTTCAAATCCCGGTCACTAACATTTCCTCTTGACCCCATACCATCCCACCTCATTCCAACCTTCATACTGTGATTATACTAGCCATAAATGATCTCTTCAATCTATTGTTATCCTCTGGAATTTTCCTTTTTTTCCCATTTTAAACAATACATTCATCACATCCATCGTCAAGATACGGTTAAGATATAAATCATAACGATGACGTAAAGGATTTTCCACAACTTGCCCCCTCCCCCATACATCTTTTCTTTAATCTCCTGATACCTGTCATATTCCCAAGGATCCAATGTTTATATTAGTGGGAACTGTATTTGTAATGTTTCTGGCCCCCAGCAGTATCTTGATAAAGAAGATTCCGGCAAAATACATTAGAATTTCATGATTTTATTTAGCACATTACAACAGATCATATGTTTTTCACAAATAAAAGCTGTCACATTTCAAACTATAGCCTCCATAAATCAGCAAATAAAATGCCTATCACACTGTACTAAAGGAGCTCTAAGAACCAAATGTACCATTTTAGAGGAGCTGTGGGATCTTGTTCTTTTGTGGGCATGAAATAATTGAAAGTACATTTCCTAGTTCTTTTAAAACCATGGGTTTCTGTGGCTTTCATTTACAACAATGATAAATGTGTATGTGACCCGGGGATAAGCTTCACTGTCACTGTCAAAAGTTAATTGATTACTTCTGTCTGGCAGTTAGAGTGCGCCAAAGTTATTAGCACACTGCATTGCTAGTTGTCCAGTAGTGAGGGAGTTAACAAACAAAACTGTTGGGATGCTGGGAGGGAGGAGTTTAGAAGATTTTCGAGAGAGAGGGCTAGTCTAGTGAGTGTGCAGCATGTGGAAGAAGCTACTGGTGTGTGTGAAACAGACACTGAGAAGCATTTAATTTTCCGTTACCACTGATTTTTTCATATAGAAAATGGACTTTAATAAATCCTGTTAAACTGCATTACAGTGTAATGTAGTGATATTGTGAAGCATGTTATACAGAAGATAAACATAATTTCCCGACTCACTGCAACCCTTTCCTTAATTCCCTCAGAATCTCTAGGAACTCTTAATACCCCACTCTGCAACCCATCATAGTGACCCTGTAGATAATAGGTATGTAAAAAGTTGAAAGCAAGAACCTAATACAAGAGTTTAAAAACATCAATGTTTGTTAGGCTCTGGCACAGCTAGTAGTGACAAACAATGTCAGCTATGCAAAACATCTATAGTAATGGTTGCTGATTTATTCAGTATTATATATGATGGACAGGTCTATGATTGACAGAATTAGAATAAGCCAATGGCCCAATTGTGTGGAATAAGTATCACAGAATTTTAAAAAAAAAAG
>JAODAL010032062.1:0-47514 GCA_025379985.1 Phyllomedusa bahiana | reverse complement strand
TTTCCATCAGGCGGATGAAAGATGTGTTTTGGGCCCAGGCCACTAAAACGGTAATTATAGAATAGCACCTATATTTCTATGCAGTTACGGTATTACATTCTGTCTTGTAGGTTTAGATAGGAGTAATTCCCAAATGTGAGTTTAGTATAAGTCCTTAATAATTTAATTAAGGACTTAAAGGGTTGTCCCATCACAGACATTGATGACATATCAATATGATATGTCACCAATCTCAGATGAGTGTGGATCCTACCTCTGGGACCTGCACCTATCTCCAGAATAGGCTCCCGAAACTCCTCATTCTGAACAGAGAAGTGGCCATGCTAGTGCAGCCATACTCCATTCATTTTAATAGGAGTTCTAAGTACAGCCGAATGAAACCGCTCACTTGTACTCTGAACTCCCATTGAAATGAATGGAGAGTTACCCCGCACTTGCGGCCACTTCTCTGTTCATAACAGGGAGTTTCAGGTGCCCGTTCTGGAGATATGTGTGGGTTCCAGAGGTAGTGGGTGATTATAGAACAGCACCCGTATTTCTGTAGATGATATGATATGGAATTTTATCTTGTACGGTGATAGTGAATAAGTCCTTCACTGTGATCCAGTAGGTTTATAGTAACTCTTTAATAATCAATAGTGCTGAGCGATTTTTATCGACAAAGTTGAAATCGGCAAGGTTTTTATGGTGATCGAAATTTCCAGATCATGCGATAATTAAGGTTAAAATCTGAGCATCATCTATTAAGATCGCGCCTTTTTCGGCGCTTCCTGTAATTTTGGCGGCCAGCAAATCAGATTACAGAATAGAGCAGGGTGAGATGTGTGTGCGACGTCATGACTGGGATGTGTATGGTTGCGATTGGCTGGAAAAATCACATGACCTCGTTTTACATAGAACAGCGTTTCCTGTTCAGCCTCTGTGTCTCTCAGCGTCTCATGGGGATAGGGCCTGCGCTCTGCCTGTGGCCAAACAGCTCAGCGAAATTAGTCTAATTCTGCACAGAGAAACCTCTACTATTAGCTGTGATCCTTCCAATTTAGTTAGATTAGAGATTTGAAGATTTATGTAGTTAGCTAGAGAATTTTAAAGCAGCATCTACCGTTGTAAATTCACGGCGGTGGGAGCGGGGGGGGGGGGGGCCGCGGGCGAACACAGACAAGCTCTATCTATAAAGAAAATAAAAAACAACAATTGGTTTTGCACATGGAAAAACTTTTTTTGAAAAAACAAATGCACACTGGTGTGGCAGCAATTCATATAGACATTTCAAATTCAAAAAACAGTGGCACATTATGGACTAAGGAAACCGTCAAATGGGACATAGGAAATTTGGAAAAAGCATTACTGCTAACTAGGATACATGAAAAAAATTGAGGTTCTCAGTTCACACTTTTGGCCAAAAATGCTTAAGCCCACCTCCCAATCATCAAGGGACCTCAAGTGCAGGTGGGTCCTACGCTATTGTTTACCTCTATTGGGTCCTGGTCAGACCTGCACACTTGAGGGAGTGACGATACCTGCTTCAAAGAACACTGCACTGATTTAAAACCTGGGGAAGTGGGTGGGATGCAAACACCAAAATGGAGACTACCACTCCTCCCTACATATAATCAAAAACAACAATTGGTTTTGCACATGGAAAAACTTTGTTTGAAAAAACAAATGCACACTGGTGTGGCAGCAATTCATATAGACATTTCAAATTCAAAAAACAGTGGCACATTATGGACTAAGGAAACCGTCAAATGGGACATAGGAAATTTGGAAAAAGCATTACTGCTAACTAGAATACATGAAAAAAATTGAGGTTCTCAGTTCACACTTTTGGCCAAAAATGCTTAAGCCCACCTCCCAATCATCAAGGGGACCTCAAGTGCAGGTGGGTCCTACGCTATTGTTACCTCTATTGGGTCCTGTTCAGACCTGCATACTTTAGGGAGCGAAGATACCTGCTTCAAAGAACACTGCACTGATTTAAAACCTGGGAAGTGGGTGGGATGCAAACACCAAAATGGAGACTACCACTCCTCCCTACATATAATCAAAAACAACAATTGGTTTTGCACATGGAAAAACTTTGTTTGAAAAAACAAATGCACACTGGTGTGGCAGCAATTCATATAGACATTTCAAATTCAAAAAACAGTGGCACATTATGGACTAAGGAAACCGTCAAATGGGACATAGGAAATTTGGAAAAAGCATTACTGCTAACTAGGATACATGAAAAAAATTGAGGTTCTCAGTTCACACTTTTGGCCAAAAATGCTTAAGCCACCTCCCAATCATCAAGGGAACCTCAAGTGCAGGTGGGTCCTACGCTAAAAGTGTTACCTCTATTGGGTCCCTGTTCAACCTGCACACTTTATGGAGTGAAGATACCTGCTTCAAGAACACAGGGCACTGATTAAACCTGGGGAAATTGGGTTGGGATGCAAACACCAAAATGGAGACTACCACTCCTCCCTACATATAATCAAAAACAACAATTGGTTTTGCACATGGAACTATCTATAAAGAACTATCTATACAGAACACTGGATAAAGTTCACCAAGACATAGTGTAGAAATGCAGTGAATATCTTTATTATTAACATTTTGCTATTGAATATTTCCTGATATTGGGCAGCCTGAACTTATATTGGATACACATCATATCTAGTAACTGCAGTCTCTTTGTTAGCTGCAAAACTCCACTTTTATTATCAGTAATACATTCAGATAGGTTTCATTTTCAATTTTACCCATTACACCTGTGACTGTTGATATATCCCACCTGCAGTTAAATTACAATCCAGAATCTTGTAGTCACGCACAGGTTTTCTTTGTTCCAAAAAATACCGCGTACGTACGAAAACATCACAGTTACGTGTTTTTTGAACTTTTGCGCACCCAGCATTGCCATGACGCAGCATCCTACGTAATCTTAAAACAGCAATTCAAATATTCACCACGTGAATTGAAAGGTACAAAAAATACCGTTTATAATATCAAAACATAACAGTTTACGTGTTTTTGACTTTTGCACACCCCATGCATTGTTTCATTGACCCAGCATCTACGTCATCTAAAACAGCAATTCTATATTCACCACAGTGAAATGAAAGGTGCAAAAAATTATCGTTTATTATACCAAAATCAAACAGTTTACGTGTTTTTTGACCTTTTCAACACACCAGCCATTGTCATTGACGCAGCATCTACGTAAATCTTAAAACAGCAATTCTATATTCACCACAGGTGAATTGAAAAGGTGCAAAAAATACCGTTTTATTATACCAAACATAACATATAAGTGTTTTTTGACTTTTGCCCATCCAGATTTGTTGATAGACACCTTGCAGTTAAAATTTTGAATCCAGCAATTTTGTTTTTTGATTAGAGGGATTGAGAATACTGTGAAATTGCCGTCTTTATAATAAGAGACTTTCCAAAACTATTCCATACCTTCTCAAAATTTTATATTTCTGAACATGGCGCGAAATGCAGGTGGTAAGGAGCAAGAGGGGGGTAGCACGATGGAGTAGAGTGTACAAGAGAAGGTGCTCCTTCGAGTGCTGGCGGACAACACGCATGCCCAGCGGATCGCAGTTGCAGGAACCGTCAGGCTGTCATCGCTGGGTCAGGGCCCTGTGAATCTTAAGTAACGAACATCGTCGCCAATCGTCCTTCATGTTAAGCAAACCCTGCATCTACAGTCTTACCTCCCGTCCTCGCAGGTCACGGCCCACAAATGTCGTCATAAAGCATCATCAGCATCCTCCAACATGAGCAGCCCAAAAGTCAACATCCGTGTACCCACCACTGTGATAATCCATTTTTTCTGAAGACCTCGTTTGATGACAAAATGCGGTTGGGGTCAGAAGGCATGTTAAAAGATCAAGAGGAGGATTTATCTGCTCTGACGCCCATTACTGATGATGCCCATCAGAGGGAGGTGAAAGAATCCGGTCAAGTCGCAAAAAACCCGGGGCCGGTCGCAACGCCCTATGCAGTGCCCCTTGCTTGTAGCCCGCAGCTTCTGGATGCATCAAAGTCAGGACGACCAAGTCACCTGTGTTGATGATGATGATGATGACGACCATTGCGGATCATCCTGGTCTTTTCCCGCAGAATTTGCTTGCGAGCGCTTCAGCAGTGGGACGATGAGGATGACGATGGGGTAGTGTCAATACGGGTCCCCCACAAAAAGGGAGAGGGCGGTCTGCAGAAGTCCGCTGATATGATTCCGCCAGCCACGTCACGCAAACCCCGCTCCTCGCTTATCGCCGTCAAAAAGTCCAGGACCTCTCAAGCCTGGGCCTTTCTTTGAGCAAGCCTCTGATTCACCCAGCCGATGTCATATGACGCCTTTCGCCGTAAACGCATAAGTAGAGGCAAGAAACCTAAGTGGTTAACCACCACCAGCATGTCAGTCACAAGCACGAATGCATTATTGAAATCGAGGGAACACTGGCCAAAAAAGGCCAGACCGACAGCCGCCCTCCAACCATGTCACACCCTCTGTCATCCCCGGCCTCCTCCTCCTCCCGCCACCAAACCCAAAAAAAAAAGCGGTTCCCTCAGCTGCCCATGTCTCTCAGATCATGATCAGGGATCAGCCTCAGTCTTGCAGCTCCCACCGTCGCCCAAGTACCACCATCACCACCCAAGACCCATCCTACCCCCAGTTGATGACCTGCACCGCCGTACACGGCATTCTAGCCGCCAGCCTCTTCTTCCTGGTTTGGGAGCAGAAGAAACACTTTAGGAGCTCCAAACCATCCCCCAAGCCAAAAGCCTGAATTTCCGGCATTGCCAGGCTTTTGCCTTGGAAATGTTGCCTTTCCGTCTGTGGACACAGAGGGTTCCGCCACTGTCATGGCCCTCGCCTGCCCCCAATACCAGATGCCGAGCAGGCATTTCTTTGCCCGAAAAAAGCGTCCCTGCCCTGGCCAGCCACGTGTCATCTAAAATTTTTCAAGCCGCGTTGTCTGCAACTTTGTCCGAAAAGTCGCACTCACCACCGACACATGGACAATAAGTACGGCCAAGGCCGCTATATCTCTGTGACAAGCTCACTGGGTGAGCTGGGGTGGATGTCCTCTGGGGTGACGGTGGCCTCTCCCAGCTCGGCGCACGCTCTTCAAAACCGCAGGGATGGTGCAAGGGCACATTCCCCAAGGACCTCTGGTGGCATCCACATGCCCAGAGAAACCAGGCCCCGTGTTTGAAATTAATCTGCCTTGGGAGACCGTCCACACACAGATCAGGAGCTGTGGACGCTCTAAGCAACGAGACCGAGCGCTGCTGGGTGACAAGAACCTTGTGCCAGCAAGTGGAGTGCGATAACGGGCGAAATCTGCTGCCAACCCTTAAGATCGGAATGGGAGGCTTAGGAGCACATCCCTTTGCCTGTCCACAATGTCATGAACCTTGTCGTCAGAAATTTCTAAAGAGTGCTAGACCCGGGTCTGACTGCTGCTGAAGAAGGCTCGAGTCTAGTTTCGCACTTCCGCCGTTCGTACCCTGCATAGTCCCGCCTGGCAGGCGTCAGCGTCAGCTCGGCTCCCCGTCAACCGTCTCATGTTGACGTGCAACACGCTGGAATTCCACCCTCCACATGCTCCAGCGATTGTGGCAGCAGCTGCAAATGCCATTACGCAGTACGAACTGACACATGGCCTGACAAGCAGCGGTACTGACCCTCGGGTGTTGAACCACCGAGAGTGGAGGCAGGTGAAAGAGCTCTGCAACCATCCTGCCAGTTTTGAAGAAGCCACTCAAAATGGTCAGTGTGGGCGGACAATCCCTTGTCACAAGAGCATGGGTGGCTATCTAGTTCTGAACGATCGTTGGACACTCTGAAAAAACAGGTTCCGCAAGCACGGAGGAGGAGACGGACACAGAATGCGGACACGGAGCCTTTCTCTCCTCGTCAAAATCCACAAGGCCGCCCGACAGTTTCACATTTTCATCATCGGTCCTTCATTAGGCATGGTTCGGCGGTCCAGAGCTAGTGCAAGGTGCGCATCAGCTCTCAGGGTGCATCATCTCAGGCAAGTCAGGCTGTGTAGAAAGCTGTGCTGGAGGCAGCGGAGGAGGAGAAGGAGGAGGTATTCTAGACACCGATGTTACCGACGTCCCTGCCCTTGGCAAGGAGGTGTGGCGCGAATTTGAGGCGGAGAGGAAGATGAGAAGATTCAGTTTGCTAGTGCCCCTCGGACCAGAGAGCTTGGGAAAATCAAGGCTCCAGCTCTCACATGAGTGCTTGGATCCTCCAGGTCCTCCAACATGATCCTCGCATTAAGACGCCATCAAAAATAAACAACAGTTACTGGTGGCCACCCTCCTGGATCCCCGGTACAAAACAAAAATCAGCACTGTCCTCCACCCACCTCCAAATAGAAGATAAAATGCAGGAAATGAGACCTTGCTGATTGATCAACTGGAGACAACCTGTTGCTCTGTTCACGTACCCCAAATGTCACGGTGGAACAACCATCAGCGACGTGACAGCAGTAAGTGCCAAGTAGCATAGCGGCAGCAGCAGGCCAGGTTGGGCAGAAGCCTAATGGGTGACCTCTGGCAATCTTTTGTTTACCACCTCACCAACTGCATGCAATGCAGTGCACACATCCAACACACAAGATCAGCTAAATTCATGGTGCCACGACTATCTGCTTCTCAACACCGATGTTTTTGCCATGTTGTTTCCAGACCCAAATAGACTTCTGGGTATACCAAAATGACAATGGCCCCGAGCTGGCTCATCACGCCAGATGTGTTGTCCTCCCAGCAGCCAGCGTCAATATCTGAGCGGACCTTCAGCCAGCTGGAGGAGTCATTACAGACAAACGCCATCCGCTTTCACAGTATAATGTGATCGTTTGACTTTCATCAAGATGAATCAGCATGGATCTCTGATGATTTGTGGCCCCAATTGCCGAGGTCACCGATTAGTTGCCGTCTACTTCACATTCCTTTTTCAAACGGGCCCCAGAATGTCCTCTAGAAAACTTTTTTTTTTTAATATGATCATTTCTTACTGCAATTTTTATTCTCTTTTCCCAACATTCATTTTGCTGGTTTTGCTGTGAGGAACTGTAAAATAAAGCAAGGTTTCATGACAACACCGTATCCATTTACCACTTATCTAAGAAGTTTTCGCATTGTCAATAGGTTTGAGGTCATGTTTGCGTGAGATACAGCTTATAAATTATGGTCCTTTGGACAGAAAAGTGGCTTCTAAGTGGCATTTCTCTACCTCACAATTTTTAATAGTGCTGAGAAGTCATATTTATAATTTTTTGGGGTCATGTAGCTGTGAGATACAGCAATAATCATGGTCCTTTGGAACAGAAATGTGGCTTCTAAGTGGCATTTCTCCCTCACAATTTTTAACAGTGGCTGAGAAGTCATTTTATAATTTTTGGGTCATGCTGCTTTGAAATGCAGCAATTATAGGTCCTATTAAAAAAAAATGTTGTTTCTAACAGTACATTTGTACTTAACAATTGTCCAAAGTGGCTCAAGGTCATTGCTTTTGAATTTTTGGGGGCATTTTGCTTTGAAATGCAGCAATACTAACAGGTCCTATTCGTAAAAAAAATGTTGTTTCTAATAGACATTTGTTCTTCACAATTGTCCAAAGTGGCTCAGGGTCATGCTTTGAATTTTTGGGGGCATTTTGCTGTGACATGCAGCTATACTACAGGTCCTATTCTAAAAAATGTTGTTTCTAACAGACATTTGTTCTTCACAATTGTCCAAAGTGGCTCAAGGGTCATGCTTTGAATTTTTGGGGGCATTTTGCTGTGACATGCAGCTATACTACAGGTCCTATTCTAAAAAATGTTGTTTCTAACAGACATTTGTTCTTCACAATTGTCAAAAGTGGCTCAAGGGTCATGCATTGAATTTTTGGGGGCATTTTGCTGAGACATGCAGCTATACTAAGGTCTATTCTAAAAGTTGTTTCTAACGCATTGTCTTCACAATGCAAGAGTGGCTCAAGGTGATGGGCTGTCAAACAGATGGTAGGACCTGTTAATGGACACATATTGCAAAATGACTTGTTTTTGCAAGATCTTTAACATAGCTATCAATCCCTGTATTGAGACAACCCATTTAATACAATGAAAAAAAGAGAAACAAAGACATGGTGGGATTCCATCCTATTTTAAAAATGTGTTTTCTAGAATTAAAGTACTAAAAAACTTGCATGTACAAAATAGCTGTTAAAAAAATTACTATGAATTGTACAAGGGATGGTACAGGAAGACTTGACCAGATGAGTTAATCAGAGGACATGGAGTATGGAGCACGGACAGAGAACAATCGTCAGAGACCATTTCCTCAGCAACGTTGAGTAAAAATGAGAACAAAGAATGAACCAAGATAAAGGGGCACCTGGGTGTTAACAGGAGCGTTAACCACCAGTATTTCCAAGCTGAAGCTAAATTGTCGCACTCTACGGAGGGGCAAGCGGCTACCCAGGTTATTGACTGTGTACAGAGGAAGGCTTGGCGTTTCTCACCACCTTCGCTTCTGCACCTCTGCTTCAGCACGACAGCTTTCGTTGCTGCGTGTTAATAGTAGACGGACGCCAGCCTGGGCTTTCACCGCACCCACTGTAACTCCGGCCATGGGTCTTTGCTGTGCCCAGGACAGGATAGTCATGTCCAGTGAAACTTAAAATGGGGTTGAGATCTCTTTTTTCCGGCACTTTTTAAATGAGGGGGGGTCTATGCAGGTTTGGGGCTTCATGCTGTGGCCCAGGACAGGTATAGTCATGTCCAGTGAAACAAAAAATGGTGGTTGACAAGATCCTTTTTCGGCACATTTTTAATTGTTGGGGGTCATGCAGTTTTGGGGCTCATGCTGGTGGCCATGGATAGGTATAGTCATTGTTTTTTTTTTCCAGTTCAACTAAAATGGTGGTTGAAGACTCTACCATTTTTCCGGCACTTTTTAAATCGTGAGTGGTCATGTAGGTTTGGGGCTCATAGCTGTGGCCCAGGACAGGTATAGTCAATGTCAGTGAAACTAAATGGTGGTTTGAAAGGACTCCTTTTTTTTTACGGCACTTTTGTAAAGTGGGGGTCTGCAGGTTTGGGGCTCATGCTGTGGCCCAGGACAGGTATAGTCAATGTTCCAGTGAAAACTAAAATGGTGGTTTGAAAAGATTCCTTTTTGCGGGCATTTTTAAATGTGGGGGTCATGCAGGTTTGGGGTCATGCTGCGTTCAGGGTCAGGGATATTCAAGGTCAGTTCAAGTAAATGATGGTCTCAATCATACTGCCCTTCTGGGCATTTTTAATTTGTGGGTGTATTTTGATGCACGGTTTAAGGGTCAGGCTTTGTGGTAACTAGACAGGGATAGTAAATGGTCTGTGACTTTTTTTTCTGTTGACTTTTTATAACCTAAGTGTGTTGCCTAAGATGTAGCACGTATCCATTTGACTGTTGTGGATGTTAATTTCAGCTTCTCCAGCCTTGTTTGGGTGTAATAATGAAGGTGTTGTTGCTCTCCCATAGACTTTAATGGTCATCGCGCATAATCGATGCTCACTATCGAAAAACCTTATCGATAGCGGCCGACTATCGACTATCGATCGATCTCGATAGCCAACGCAATCGCTCAACACTAGTTAAAAGTATTTGTTTAACCATGTGTGGTGTTTAGTATTGCAACTTAGCCCCATTCACTTATAGAAAACATATACAGATAGGTTACATATTAAATGAAAACTGAATGCTATCATTATAACATAACATATAGACAAAATGTAAATGTGTATCTGTTCCATTAGCATAATTAATCCTTTATAAAATATTGTAGTCAAACTGTTTCATATGATTTTAAGCATATGGCATATCCTGCCCAATTGTAAAGTGAATGAGTTATAATAGGAACTTGCATAACGTTAGTACATAGTATGGATATACTACATCTGTGTAAAAGTCCAGATGTTGGACAAGAAGCAAACTGAACTTAATTTACCATGCAATGTCTTTCCTTAAAACACTTGGAAAACTAAGGCCTGCATTAGCTCAGCCTGTCTTGCTTCTGGCTTTTCATACTCATTATAGATTTGTGGTGGTATGGTAAAAATATAATAACTCTACCCTTGTAAAAGTTCTTTCTGGGCTTTTGGCTTCCATCTTGCTCTAAATCTTTTGGCTTTAGTATGAGTTGAGTGACTGCATGCCAAATGTAGCACGAGGTGGTATGCTTCTTAGGAAATTTTAGACTTTTTAATTAGTGCTACACTACTTTAATAAGAAAGTGTTTCTGTTGTTATTGCTATTCTCTCCTTATTGACAGTAAAGATAGGCGATGTTGCTCTAACAGTAGCGGTAATATTTAGTCTCGTCATTGGGAACAAAGCAGAATTAATATTTTTTCAAAGTAGCAGAAATTAAAAAAATATATATAAAAAAGTGAAACTAATACCACATAGCTCACTTTGCTTCCCTCTCTATGATCCATTGGCTACCTAATGCTTATAATGAGGTTAACATTTTCTTTGCTTATATAGAATATTCAGAGAAAAAAATCAAGCTTACAAAGTCTTTCATGTAGAGATGTTGTCCATAAGTCAATAATTCACAGCTCCTGTTCTACATTATAAAAAGGTTTTCCAACAATGAAGATTGATCAACTGCCCATGTGAGAGGTGATAAATGGAGGATCACTGGGGGCCTCACCACTAGGACCCCCACCAACAGCATTCCACCAATTATTTGTATGAGGTGCTGATTCCCTAGTTTCTTTTTATCTCCACTACAGCACTGAGGAGGAATTTGTATTGAGCGATAGTTAAACTCTGTGTTACTTATGAGAACAGCCAAGCCCAGCATTGGAATAAGACCAACATCTTGAACTTTGTCAACTTTGTCCAGTTAAAGAAATCTTATTTACTTATGTGGAAAAATGGGAACTTTATAGTCACATAAATAAATTATAAGAGACATTTGTTGCCTTCTTATATGTATCTAGAAATAAATGGAGTCATAGAGTAGTGGAACTTGAAAAGCAGAAGTGACAGACATAAAGATGTAGAGGTTTGAAATTAAAATAAAAAAAAAACATACACACATGGTTTATCCAATTTGCCATTGTACTGTATTATTTCATTATGTTATTGCTTCTATATTTTTATCACCAAATGTTTATGGTGGTATTATTCAGACACTTTGTGGTGATGATATTTGGTGGTATTATTCAGACACTATGAAATGATGATATGTGGTGGTATTATTTAGTCACTATGTCATATGTGGTCATGATATCGCGGTGTTTGGTCTTAGCAGAATTATGGTGAATTCTGGTTTTGTTTAGAAGTGTTATTTGGTAAATGTTTGACCATTATTTAGTGGATTTAAACTTAGAATTTTGTGTTATAGCTTTTTGTATATTTTTACTTATATAAATGTTTCATTTGGGTATGGGGATGTATAACTTTAGACTTTTAGGGCGACATGTCCCAATAAATTTGATGCCATATTCTCGATGTAAATGAACTGTTATATACCAAAACTAGGCACCTTATACGCCAGGCACGATGTATAAAGGTGCATTACATATAGAAGCAATGATACGCTGTGCGCCTCCATAATGCAATGCGCCTTTTTAGGTGCACTACATACACTGGTAATGATACGTTATGCGCCTCCGTTACACAATGCGCCGCAATAGCACATTACATATACAAGAAATGATACGTACTGCGCCCGTGATTTGCGTAATGCACCTTTTTAGACGCAATGCGACTAAAAGGCGCATTAATTTTACTATGCAAGGTATACCAGACACCAGATTTTTGAGAGGATCGTACTTTCAGGCGCACTTTACACTGATTTAATGTGCCTTAAAACTGGTGTGGAGGCACCTCTTCCGGAAATGTCGTCCTTAATGTTTACCATCTGGTGTCCTGTTGCAATTAGGCGTGGGAGACTCAAACCCCCAGCGCCCCATCTTGTTTAAGTTGAAACGAGACTGATTGGTGGTACCACACAAGAGATGTAGGCAGGGAGGCCCAGTGGGCCCTAAAATCAACTCCTCAAGTGGGTCTTAGGCAACCCAGTCCGACACTGTGTTTATCCATAGACAAGTTTACATTCACTTACTGTTAATTTCCCGTCATCTGCTAGAAGCTTGATCCAAGCATCTACTACTCTTTAAGTAAAAGAATATTTTCTAACATTGCTTCCTTTCTTCCTCACACCTAATTTCAGATTGTGTCCCTTTGTTCTTTTAATATATGTATTATTTTTATTTTTGACATGTGTTATTCTGCCTTTTTTCAGACTTGAAAAGTGAAGTACTTCATGTATGTCTGCAACTTCATTTTTATTGTCTAGAAAAAGGCTACAGAATGGTCACATTATTTTCCTGCAATCACTGGCAAAATCCAGATAAGGATGGAATCCAAAGCACAACATTTCTCTCTTTCCTTTTTTTCTATAGGCTACATAAATTGAAGAGGTGTTCCGACTACAGACATGTTTTATCTCTCCAAAGGATCCGATAAACATCTCATCGTTGGGCTCCCACTGGTGGGAACTCTCCAATCACTAAAATAGATGTCTCGGGGGCCTGATGATATTAGTCCTGTACAGCACTTGGCTAATTTAATCAGCCTTTAAACAATGCAGCAGTGCGCATGTTTGACCACTTTTCTGTTCAAGTAATTCTTCACTGTGCAATGACACAGAACAGGGACTTAGGGACACAATTTTAATGATCGTTGGGGAGGTTGGGACGCCCAAGCAATCAGACATTTATCACCTATTGATAGGTGATATATGTCTATCTTGGGATAACTCCTATAAGTTCTTTAAAGGGAATCTGTCACCATTTTTTTTTTTTACTTATTAAATCAAGACCCTGATCCATATTCTTTTCTTCTTAGCTGTTTTTATTTTCTGATTGTAGAGTTCTCAATTCAGTCATCTATATGATTGTGGGGACAGCATTATTGCCTGTACTGCTTTAACAGCAGCTTCATGCACATAAGATCCTTAAGACTGACTCAGTCCCATTGACTTCTATAGGAGAGTTTTCTAGGCATGTTCTGTGACCTGGGATGTGTGCAGAGAAGAGGTGGAGGAGGGTAGTGCGCAGGGAGGAGGAGAGGGTGAACTGTGACCATCTCCTATTGTGACTGGTGGATCCTGTGTTATCCATACATATTGTTGTCTCCTTTCAGTTTGATCCTGCTTGTGCTGATGTTGAACAGACTACTGAAAATCTTTCTCTACAGAACAGGAAGTGTCAGACTATTAATATGCCTAGTGGCCAAAGTGAAAACTGCAGGACTTAAGATTTTTGAAAAAATATTGAAAGTGATATGGAAAATTTTTTGATGACACATTCCCTTTAAAGGAAACCTGTCAAGTGGTTTATGCTGCCCACTATGAGAGCAGAATGTGTTAGGAGGAGAGAAGTTGACTAAAAAGCAGAGAAAATCTGTGGAAGTGAAACGGAAAGTACTGCTGACCCCGTCCACGTACAGTGATTTTTAGTTAGCTCTGTTTACACACTGATACAGGGAAAGCTGTCAATCACTTTATGTGGGAGCGGTAAGCAGGACTCCTATTGTCTCTTAAGGAGTCTGGTCAGTATTTTCTCTGCTTTTACTAAAAAATCCTGTTCAAAATCATATAAACCTACATATCACTGTTTTTATTTTCTAATTGTAGATTATTTACAGGGGTTTTCTCACCACACTGATTAGCTTTAAACATGTGGGCAAATGTAAATAAAGACTCTTACCAAATACATTGCTGTTCTGATTTAGTTTGGTTTCAGAGACAGAGCAGATCTTTTTTCCTGCTGGTGTATATAAGCTTCCCTGAGTTACCGACCACCTCTCTGCTCTTTTTCTGCTCTCATTGCTCCAACAGTCCTGTCCAACCATTGTGACATAACTCATTGCTGAGTGTTATCTCCACCACAGGAGCTTGTTTATCCATGTTTCTGACAATTTGGAGTTCTGTTGCCATCTCCCCTACTGTTGAAAACATTTTGTTAGCAATGTCCCCCTAACAGGGTCAGCTAGGAAGAGCAAAGTTGAAATGTCAGTCACTGCTGTAGAACCACCCACAGCCTAACCAGGAAGTGAGAGCTTGCAACAGGCTGTGAAGACCAGGCTCTGTGAAACAGCATGGTGAGAACACCCCTTTGATTCTGTTTTCTGTAGATGATTATTATAGCAACCATCTTGCCTCAATTGATTCACTAGCTGGATTCTTATAACATATTAGTATTTTAAATAAACTGCCACAGAATATTTATGTGTCAGTTTTTTTTTTTATCTATATATATATATATATATATATATATATATATATATATAATATATATATATATATATATATATATATATATCTCCTGTATATACTCGAGTATAAGCCGAAATGTGCTGAAAAATCCCTCCTCGGCTTATACTCGAGTCACTGTCGGTGCCCGGGCGCCGGCAAGGACACTTCTTCTACATGCAACTCTTCAAGGAGCGCATACAGCAGAATCCTGAGTAAGCCGACAGTTTTCGGGCGCTGCTGTAGTCCGTGCGCTGTCGGCGATCTCTTCCCCTGTATGCGAATCCTCTGGGAGCGCATACAGGTGAAGAGATATCACTGCGGAGCAGAGAGCGAGTCTGCTTGCGGCTTTCTGGAGTTTCCGGCACAGGCAGCGTGTGTCATCAGCCTATGGGGTACATTAACCTGCCTATACCTGCCATTGGGGGACATTAAACTGCCTATACCTGCCTATGTGGGGCATTAAACTGCCTATACCTGCCTATGTAATTTTCCACCCTAGGCTTATACTCGAGTTAATAAGTTTTCCCAGTCTTTTGTGGCAAAAGTAGGTGCCTCGGCTTATATTCGGGTCGGCTTACGGCTTATACTCGAGCATTTACGATATATATATATATATATATATATATATATATTTTTTTTTTTTTTTTTTTAATGGTGTAAAATAATTTCTTACTATTGCCATTTAATTAATATTGTTGGTATATAACGTTATATTACTTTATAATAGCATTTAGAGAGATGCTTTACTAAAGCTGGAGGCTATAAACAGGAGCTGACTCATGTCATTCCCTACAGCAAATCTGTAGCATCCTTTTGTATAGTTGGTATATTAAAAAGAATAGGGCTCAGACAGAACCACGTGGTCGCCATTTGTAACCTGTCTCTGTTTGGAATGCATTAATGAGAGCACTCCAGCTTTCAAACGCACCACCTTCAGCCATAACTTTTGTGATGAAGTAAAAAAAATCTATCACTTAGTTTGACATGATCTTCCCTGAGTAAACTCCTTCTGTTTTAGGTTTAACATGTTGTTGATCTGTCAATAATCCTATTCTTCAGGAGCACTTCCAATATTTCTACCACTAGATGTAGTAGTAAATGGCGTTCCTTACCAAGCTAGACACCATGTTTCCTTCAATTTTTATTTTAGCTTCTGTGCAATTAAAACCCACATATGGCTACAATTACCTGCTTACTCATCTACCATCATGTGAATCCACATGTACTATGTTTATGTAATTGACTAAAGCTGGAAAGAATGAGTCATGCATCCTGTAGGAGCATTAAGAGAAGGCGAGGAAGGGGAACAAGTATTAGTGATGCAATAGAAAAGAACAAGTTCAATTAATGCGGCACTCAGAATATGAACATAGTCATTTGAATAGGGTTTCTTGTAGATTACCATGACAACCACATGGTGGTTAATTATTTCAATTTTCGTTGAATAGCATTTGTAAATCCTAGAAAACCGGAGCAGTTCCAGAGAAGTTTTTGATGGAGGTTCTATTTTATCTTACAAATGGCCAATCTATTCCAGTTACAAACGTATGGCAGTGACCGGTGCCTGGATGTCTACTTAAAGAGTTTTTCTCACCATGAAGTTTCGCAGAGCCTCATCTAGCTTTAGACTCACACTTCCTGGTCATACTGTAGGCAAGACACACTTGTCTTTGTACTCCTCACCTTGGTGCCACCACACACACTTGACACCATCTGAACAAAATAAGTTTATCTTGTTCTCATCAGACCACAGGCGATGGTTCCAGTAATCCAAGTAATCTAGTTCTTAGTCTGCTTGTCTTCAGCAAACTGTTTGCGGCCTTTCTTGTGCATCATCTTTAAAAGAGGGATGACAGCCATGCACACCAATTTAATGTAGTGTGCGGCATATGGTCTGAACACTGATAGGCTGACTCCCACCCCTTTGACCTTTGCAGCAATGCTAGAAGCACTCACATGTCTATTTTGAAAAGACAGTCTATGGAGTGTGGGGGAAACCAGAGTACCAAAAGGAAACCCACCCAAACACAAGGAGAACATACAAGCTCCTTGCAAATGTCGTTAATGGTGGATTTGAACCCAGGAAACCAGAAATCCAAGACAATGGTGATTACCAGTGAGCTATCAAGTAACAGTCAATCCAAAATTACTTCTATTGGACAGACAGATGCCTGCACAGTGTGCCTTTAGCTTTCTTTGGTCAGGATATTTTGGTATATCTTCATTTTAACTGTACTGAAAAGTATAGTTAACAATTCTTTTTAATTCAACTGTATTCCAAGAAAAGTATACAGCACACATAGGCAAAACTATAGCCATAAACCCAATGGTGGAGGGGGCCCACTCAGGTGCAAGAATATTGTATCTTTTGTAGAGAACAACAAGTTGGTGTCTTTCTGTAATCTAGCATTATTACCTGAGTTCTGTGATCTATTTTTAACTATTATCCATACCTTTAATTATTGCTACTTATGCTGCTGTTTCAGTTTTCTGTCATTAGGTGGTGGGGCCCATTTTATTACGCTATGGGGAATCTAGATTTAGCCCTGACAGTACTCTTTATATTTTTGAAAATCAATGTTAGATATTTGCATCTATATACAGTGGTGGACAAAAGTATTGGCACCCCTGCAATTCTGTCAGATAATGCTCAGTTTCTTCCTGAAAATGATTGCAATCACAAATTCTTTGGTATTATTATCTTCATTTAATTTGTCTTAAATGGAAAACCACAAAAAGAATTGTCATAAAGCCAAATTGGATATAATTCCACACCAAACATAAAAAAGGGGTGGACAAAAGTATTGTCACTGTCTGAAAAATCATGTGGTGCTTCTCTAATTTGTGTAATTAACAGCACCTGTAACTTACCTGTGGCACCTGACCTGAATGTTCCTGTAAAGAAGAGTTTTCAGCTCACTGCTCACATAAGGACTGCACGGACCCTCCAGGCAAAGAGGGAACAAACGTGGCAGAAAAAAGCAAATGTCCAGCAATCCAATGGCCAAAATAGAATAAAAATAAAAGCTTTATTTTACCAATCCTTAAAACGAAAGACAAGCAAGCACAGGCATGGTAACAGTGGCGACGCGTTTCGGGGTATCACCCCTTCATCATGGCCCATTACACTAAGTACAAAAAAAGATCTTATATAGGAATGATCATAATAACAATGCAACAGCTCACCTGTGTAGAGCATCCGCGCCTGCCATGAGAACCGCCAACTGCACATCCGGTAACACCAGCAGCCATGCAGGACGCCGGCGTCTGCGCAGAACCCAGACACACCGCGCGCCCCCCCCGCGCATGCGCGGAAGCGCCCGAAGTCCAGCTCGCGAGACAAAAACCCAAGCGCTCAAGCCGGCAGCGGGCCTGGGGGCGTGAAATGTCTCAATACACAGACAAACAAAAAAACCACACTGATGCATGCTAGAGAATAAAAAAAAATACCTAAAAGAGATACCCTGATAACAACAACAACAGAGAAGAATAAACAACAAGGGGACCCAAAGTTTAGAATGCATAGGATGTATAACAGTCCTGACATGAGCCCAAATAGAGTTTCTGATCAAAATTGGTTTTGTATTTTCATTTCCGGATATTTAACCCTTTTTGGGCGAAAGAGTTTTTAAGAGTCACCACCCAAAAATATTTCACGATTGCGCAGTTGAATAAGTGAGATTACCTCCACGTTTATTGGGCAATATTTTTTCTATAGCGAATGCCCTGAAAAATTTTGGATTGGATTGGTGTATATTTATAAAATGCCGGGCAACATTTGTCACGGCCCCCAGGTCCCGCTGCCGGCTTGAGCGCTGGTTTAGTCTCGCGAGCTGGGACTTGGGCGTTTTTCCGCGCTTTGCGCGGGGGAGCGCGCGGTGTGTCTGGGTTCTAGCGAGGCGCCGGCGTCCTGCATGCTGCTGGTGTTACCGGATTGGCAGTTGGCGGTTCTCATGGCAGGCCGGATGCTCTACCAGGTGAGCTGTTGCATTATTATTATGATCATTCCTATATAAGATCTTTTTTTGTACTTAGTGTAATGGGCCATGATGAAGGGGTGATACCCCGAAACGCGTTGCCACTGTTACCATGCCTGTGCTTGC
The DNA here is from genome assembly GCA_025379985.1 of Phyllomedusa bahiana. Taxonomy (NCBI): domain Eukaryota; kingdom Metazoa; phylum Chordata; class Amphibia; order Anura; family Hylidae; genus Phyllomedusa; species Phyllomedusa bahiana. Next base: position 29,098 of record JAODAL010032062.1, on the reverse strand, counting down.
TTGTCTTTCGTTTTAAGGATTGGTAAATAAAGCTTCATTTTTATTCTATTTTGGCCATTGGATTGCTGGACATTTGCTTTTTTCTGCCACGTTTGTTCCCTGTGTCTACCGTGCGCAGTGTCGTCAAGAAGTTTAAAGCCCATGGCACTGTGGCTAACCTCCCTAGATGTGGACGGAAAAGAAAAATTGACGAGAGATTTCAACGCAAGATTGTGCGGATGGTGGTTAAAGAACCTCGACTAACATCCAAACAAGTTCAAGCGGGCCCTGCAGTCCGAGGGTACAACAGTGTAAACCCGTACTATCCATCGGCGTCTGAATGAAAAGGGACTGTATGGTAGGATACCCAGGAAGACCCCACCTTACCCCGAGACATAAAAAAGCCAGGCTGGAGTTTGCCCAAACTTACCTGAGAAAGAATGTTCTCTGGTCAAATGAGACAAAAGTAGAGCTTTTTGGGAAAAGGCATCAACATAGAGTTTACAGGAAAAAAAATAGGCATTCAGAGAAAAGAACACGGTCCCTACAGTCAAACATGGCGGGGGTTTTCCCTGATATTTTGGGGGTTGCTTTGCTGCCACTGGCACTGGACTGCTTGACCGTGTTGCATGGCTTTAATGAAGTCTGAAGACTACCAACAAATTTTGCACCAATGTAAGGCCCCAGTTGGTGAGAAAGCTTGGTCTCCCTCAGAGGTCATGGGTCTTCCAGCAGTACAATGACCCAAAACACACTTCAAAAAGCACTATAAGATGGTTTGAGAGAAAGCACTGGAGATTTCTATAGTGGCCAGCAATGAGTCCAGACCTGAATCCCATAGAACACCTGTGGAGAGATCTCAAAATGGCAGCTTGGAGAAGGCACCCTCAAATCTCAGAGACCTGGGCAGTTTGACAAAGAAGAATGGTCTAAAATTTCCCAGCAGAGCATTGTAAGAAAAATCATTGATGGTTAACAGAAGGGTTGTTCGCAGTTTTTGGCCCAAAGGTTGTGCTACCCAAGTATTTTGGCTGAGGGTGCCAATACTTTTGTCTGGCCCATTTTTTAAGTTTTGGGTGAAATGATCAATGATTTGATTTTTGTTTCCTTCTGTTTTCTGTTTTTCATTGCAAGCAAAAAAAATGAATAATTAATACCAAAGAATTTGTGATTTGCAATCATTTTCAGGAAGAAGCTGAGTATTATCTGACAGAATTGCAGGGGTGCCAATACTTTTGGCCACCACTGTAGGCATATAATTGCAAACATCTACGGTATATATTTGGCAATACTCTAGAAATGTGCATTCTAAACTCAGTGACTATGTATAAAGAGAATTAAGCTGAAATACCCTAAAGATGTTTTAAAAATATATTACTGTCTAAATACAGTAATTAATAAAGCATTAACTGCTTCTGAGAGCCTCTTAATTTTTCTATAAGCAAAACATTTTGTTGAGCACACATGATTTTCATATCACCTTATCTATTCCAGAAATCCAGAATGTTGGGCTTGTCTTGTTTTAGAGATAAACTATATAGAAGACCATTGAAGGGGCTTGTATTTAAAATACACTATGCTGTTTGGCAGTAACTGCTTTGTACAACCCGAAGAAGACTGTTATATACTTATATTATAAAGCTCACTGGCTTAAGTAAAATAATTGTTTTGCTTTTTTCAAATAATAACCTCTTACCTTGATCACTTTCCTTTTTCGTCTATTCCGCTAAAAAATGGAATCAAGAGAAGAATGTTACTGGATTTTTGCCTGACATTCCCTGTGGATGTTCTGCAGACAAACAAAACCAAATTATGCATGAAAGCGAAGACATCTGGAACTGCAAGAGCTTAGCTGGAAAATGCAGTTACCTGCAGCTGCTAGGCTTCTCTGTGTATGAGATAGAGCAGAGGCATGCCCTTCACTGCTTTTTCCACAGGGAGGTCACAGCATTGAGTGATAACAGATTTTCTTGAAAAGCACTCATAATTTAATTTAGTGAACCTCTCTTCCCACACATTTATATATCATAACCCAGCACAAATTCTACACAGAACATTTTACTGTTAAAAACTATACTCTCATTGCTTCTACTATCTGACCAACGGAGCACACTGCTGATACTGAGGCTCAGGGGCGTAGCTACAGGGGGTGCAGAGCCCCAAAAGCCATCCTGACACCAGCATTGTAAAAGGCACATGGTAGCTGGGGGGCCCCATTTCAATTTTTGCACTAGGGTCCAGGAGTTCCAAGTTACACCTATGCTAAGGCTACATCTACAGTATGTCTGTTTCAATATTTCTAGCAAAAGTCTCAAGGTATTGAAAGCATTGACAAACTATTACAAACAGGGCCTGGATGACGGGTAGGCAGAGGTAGGTGATCGCCTAGGGCGCCTTCCTCTGCCTGTCTCTAAGGGGCGCAGGCAGGGGCCCTGAACCTCGCCGGGCTCCAGGCCGACACACATACAGCTGAGGGCTTCTGCGGAGCAGAGAGCGAGTGCTGCCGCTCCGCAGACAGTGTCGGACCGGCTCCGGGTCCGACACAGCGGTGCCGCCGGGTCCCGTGCTGCTCAGTTGGGCAGCGTCGCGATGAAGTGAGGTCATCGCAACGCTGCCTCTCCTCAGACGCACAGCCCGTCATAGGCTGTGCACCCGAGGAGCTGTCGGAGGAGCGTAAAGAAGATGACAGAAGAGGAGCGTGCGGCCGGGAAGGAGGTAAGGTAAGTATTAATGTTGTTATTTTTAACTGCCTGTGTGCCCCCTATATCTATACATGCCTGCCTGTGTGCCCCCTATATCTATATCTGCCTGTCCTGTGTGCCCCCTATATCTATATATACTGCCTGTGTGCCCCTATATCTATATACTGCCTGTGTGCCCCCTATATCTATATACTGTCTGTGTGCCCCTATAATTATCTTTTTAATATACTGCATGTGTGTGCCCCCTATATCTATATATACTACCTGTGTGCTCCCTATACTATATATGCCTGCCTGTGTGCCCCCTATATCTATTATATGCCTTGTGTGCCCCTATATCTATATTATGTCCTGTGTGCCCCCTATTATATATCTGATGTGTGCATATATCTAAACTGCCTGTTGTGCCCCCTATATCTATATATCTGCTGTGTGCACCCTATATCTATATATACTGATGTGTGCCCCCTATATCTATATATGCCTTCCTGTGTGCCCCCTATATCTATATATGTAGCTGCTGTGCCCCCTATATCTATATATAGTGCTGTGTGCCCCCTATTTCTATATATACTGCCTGTGTGCCCCCTATATCTATATATACTGCCTGTGTGCCCCCTATATCTATATATGAATGCCCAGGGGCGTCGCTAGGCTGTTTTATTCGGGGCTCGGGCCCGAATAAAACCCCCTGCGCCCCGAGTCTCCCGGGCTCCAGGCCTCTGCCCTGGGCCTGGAGCACCGACTGGCTCTTCAGCTGCATGAGCGGCCGCTGGACGCACACACAGCTGAGGGCTTCTGCGGGGCAGAGAGCGAGCGCTCCCAACCCCGCAGACAGTGTCGGACCCGCAGTCCGACACCGCGAGGCTGCCGGTTCCTCACGCGCTGAGGGACCGCGCCGCCGGCCCGTGCGCCTCAGCCAGGCAGCGTCGCGATGACATCACGTCATCGCGACGCTGCCTGTCCTGGGCGCACAGCGCGTCATAGGCCGTGCGCCCGAGGAGCTGCCGGAGGAGCGCGGTGTGAAGAGGACGGAGCGCGCTCGCGGGGGAGTTAGGTGAGTATTACTGTTGTTATTTTTATAGCGTTTACCTGCCTCAGTGCCCCTATATACTGCTGTGCCCTATAATGCCTGCCTGTGGCCCACCATATTCCCTGCTGTGCCCTATAATGCCTGCCTATGGCCCCCATATCCCTGCTGTGGCCCCCATATGCTGCCTGTGCCCCACATATCCCTGCCTGTGGCCCCATATCCCGCCTGTGGACCCCATATCCCTGCTGTGGCCCCAATATGCGGCCTGTGCCCCTATAATGCCTGCCTGTGGCCCCCATATCCTGCCTGTGGCCCCCCATATACTGCCTATGGCCCCATATCCCTGCTGTGGCCCCCATATGCTGCCTGTGCCCCTATAATGCTGCATGTGGCCCCATATCCCTGCTGTGCCTTTTATACCTGCCTGTGGCCCCATATACTGCCTATGGCCCCCCTATCCCTTCCTGTGGCCCTCATATCCCTGCTGTGCCCCCCATATACTGCCTGTGGCCTATCCTGCTGTAGGCTCCAATCCCTGCCTGTGGCCCCTATATCCCTGCCTGTGGCCCCCATATACTGCCTATGGCCCCATATCCACTGTGGCCCCCATATCACTGCCTGTGGCCCCCATATACTGCCTATGGCCCCATATCCCTGCCTGTGGCCCCATATCATGCCTGTGGCCCCTATATACTGCCTATGGCCCCACCATATCCCTGCTGTGGCCCCCATATGCTGTCTGTTCCCTTAATGCCTGTCTGTGGCCCCATTATCCCTGCCTGTGGCCCCCATATACTGCCTGTGCCCCTATAATGCTGCCTGTGGCCCCCATATCCCTGCCTGTAGCCCCTATACTGTCTATGGCCCTCATATCCCTGCCTGTGGACCCCATATATCCCTGCTGTGGCCCCCATATGCTGCCTGTGCACCTATAATGCCTGCCTGTGGCCCCCATATCCCTACTGTGGCCCCCATATCCTGCCTGTGGTCACCCATATACTGCCTATGGCCCCATATCCCTGCTGTGGCCCCCATATCCCTGCCTGTGGCCCCCATATGCTGTCTGTTCCCCTATAATGCCTGCCTGTGGCCCCCTTTCCCTGCCTGTGGCCCCCATATGCTGCCTGTGCCCCTATAATGTTTGCCTGTGGCCCCATATACAGCCTGTGGCCACCATATCCTGCCTGTGGCCCCCATATCCTGCCTGTGGCCCCATATGTTGCACTGTGGCCCCCATATCCCTGCCTGTGGCCCCCATATGCTGCCTGTGCACCTATAATGCCTGCTGTGGCCCCCCTATGCCTGCCTGTGGCCCCATATAACTGCCTGTGGCCCCCATATACTGCCTGTGCCCCTATATACCTGCCTGTGGCCCACTCATATACTGCCTGTGCCCCATATACCTGCTGTGCCCCTATATACTGCCTATGCCCCCCATATACTGCCTGTGGCCCCCATATACCTGCAGTGCCCCATATACCTGCCTGTGGCCCCATATATCTGCCAGTGGCCCCATATACTGCCTGTGCCCCCCATATACCTGCCTGTGGCCCCTATATACTGCCTCACTGCCCCTATATACTGCCTCAGTGCCCCTATATATGTCCTGGACCCCAGATACTGCCTCAGTGCCCCCATATACTGCCGAATTGGCCCGATATCACTGCTTGTGGCCCCCATATACTGCCTGTGGCCCCATATACTGCCTCAGTGCCCCTATATACCTTCCTTTGGGGTCTATATACCTGCCTGTGGCCCCATATACTGCCTGTGCCTCCCTATATACTGCCTTTGGCCCCATATACCTGCCTTTGGCCCCATATACCTGCCTTTGGCCCCTATATACTGCCTCAGTGCTCCTATATACCTGCCTGTGGCCCCTATATACCTGCCTGTGCCCCTATATACCTCCCTGTGGCCCCCATATCCCTGCCTGTGGCCCCCATATACTGCCTGTGGCCCCCATATCCCTGCCTGTGGCCCCTATCCTGCCTGTGCCCCATATGCTGCCTGTGGCCCCCATATCCCTGCTGTGGCCCCTATATACTGCCTCAGTGCCCCTATATACCTGCCTGTGGCCCCATATACTGCCTGTGGCCCCACATGCCTCAGTGCCCCTATATACCTAACTGAGGGGACTGCTATACCTATAATTAGGAGTTGCTGGAAATGTGAGGATTCTAAGATATTTGTGTCCAAATCCTCAGGGACGAGTCTTGGCCGGGAGCAATCAGCATGAAGGTGTGAACCGGATGGAGAAGAAAAGGGAAAGTGAACGACGCTGATCAGAAAAGACGTCTCCGGTGAGTCACCAAATGTAACTGCAGTGCAATCACTTATATTTCTGCAGAGCGTCTACATACAACTAGTTCTGCCACTACATGGTCACTGTTATGGCGGTGGGTATATGTAATCAGAACCTGTGTACAGCTGATAGTCACATGTGGGGGTTGCGTTCGGTCAGGGTCTGGCAGGATTATTTGAGCCTTAAGTAGTAATAGTTTGGGGGCCTGCTTTTGTAGGAGGGTTTTAGTAACAATCACTTGTCTGGTAGATTTGCTCCATGTGTAGGTGTATGTTGTTGACTGGTTTAGGGTATTGTCATATGAAGGTGAGAAGTTTTGAAAAAGTAAATTTGTCATTGGTGATTTTTACTGTACAGTGAATGCTGAGTAGATGGAAGGGATCTGTGTGTGATGTGCAGAAAATTAGTCGACAGGAACAGAAGGTTTTTTCTCTGTAAAAAAAATTCCGCAGTTCACAATGAGGCGTGAAAAAATGTCGTGTGCACCAGCCTACCAGAAAAACACAAAGGGCCCGAGCCCCGGATGTTTTAGGACCCTAGCAACGCCCCTGTGAATGCATGTGTGCCCCCTATATCTATATATGCCTGCCTGTGTGCCCCCTATATCTATATATATATATACTGCCTGTGTGCCCTCTATATCTATATCTGCTTGCCTGTGTGCCCCCTATATCTACTGCCTGTGTGCCTCCTATATCTATATATGCCTGCCTGTGTGCCCCCTATATCTATATATGAATGCCTGTGTGCCCCCTAGATCTATATATGCCTGCCTGTGTGCCCCCTATATCTATATATATATACTGCCTGTTTGCCCTCTATATCTATATATGCCTGCCTATGTGCCCCTATATCTATATATACCGCCTGTGTGCCCCCTATATCTATATATACTGCCTGTGTGCCCACTATATCTATATATGAATGCCTGTGTGCCCCCTATAGCTATGCCTGCATGTGTGCCCCCTATTAATATATATATACTATCTATCTATATATATTTATATATATATATATATCTATATATATATATATATATACTGCCTGTGTGCCCTCTATATCTATATATGCTTGCCTGTGTGTCCCCTATATCTACTGCCTGTGTGCCCCCTATATCTATATATGCCTGCCTGTGTGCCCCCTATATCTATATATACTGTCTTTGTGCTCCCTATATCTATATATACTGCCTGTGTGCCCCTATATCTATATATGCTGCCTGTGTGCCCCCTATATCTATATATACTGCCTGTGTGCCCCCTATATTTATATATATATACTGCCTGTATGCCCCCTATATCTATATATGCCTGCCTGTGTGCCCCTTATATCTATATATACTGCCTGTGTGCCCCTATATCTATATATGCCTGCCTGTGTGCCCCCTATATCTATATATGCCTGCCTGTGTGCCCCTATATCTATATATACTGCCTGTGTGCCCCCTATATCTATATATATACTGCCTGTGTGCCCCCTATATCTATATATGAATGCCTGTGTGCCCCCTATATCTATACATGCCTGCCTGTGTGCCCACTATATCTATATATACTGCCTGTGTGCCCCTATATACCTGCCTGTGTGCCCCCTATATCTATATATGCCTGCCTGTGTGCTCCTATATACCTGCCTGTGTGCCCCTATATACCTGCCTGAGTGCCCCTATATACCTGCCTGAGTGCCCCTATATCTATATACCTGTCTGAGGGCCCCTATATCTATATGCCTGCCTGAGAGTGCCCCTATATACCTGCCTGAGAGTGCCCCTATATCCCTGCATGAGAGTGCCCCTATATACCTGCCTGAGAGTGCCCCTATATCTATATGCCTGCCTGAGTGCCCCTATATACCTGCCTGAGAGTGCCCCTATATCTATATGCCTGCCTGAGTACCCCAATATACCTGCCTGAGAGTGCCCCATATATATCTGCCTGAGAGTGCCCCTATATCTATATACCTGCCTGAGTGCCCCTATATCTATATACCTGCCTGAGAGTGCCCCTATAGCTATATACCTGCCTGAGATATTTATATATCTGCCTGAGTGACCCTTTATTTATATATCTGCTTGTCTAAGGGTACAATATCTATATACCTGCTTGACTGAGAGGGCATAACTATATACCTGCCTAACTGATGGGGACCTATATATACACCTGCCTAATTGAGGGGACATATAAACCTGTTCAACTACAGGGACCTATATAGCTTCCTATCTGAGGGGACATATATACCTGTCTAACTGAGGGGACTTATATACCTATAATTAAGGAGTTGCTGGAAATGTTGAGGATTCTAAGATATTTGTGTCCAAATCTGCAGGGACGAGTCTTGGTCGGGAGAAATCAGCATGAAGGTGTGAACTGGATGGAGAAGAAAAGGGAAAGTGAATGACGCTCATCAGAAAAGACGTCTCCGGTGAGTCACTAAATGTAACTGCAGTGTAATCACTTACATTTCTGCAGAGCGTCTACATACAACTAGTATCTACCACTATATGGTCCCTGTATGGCGGTAATATACGTTTTCAGAGCCTGTGTACAACTGATGTCACATGTGGGGGTCGCGTTCGGTCAGGGTCTGGCAGGATTATTTGATCCTTAAGTAGAAATCGTTTTGGGTCTTTGTTTTGGAGGAGTGTTTTTTAGTAACAATCATTTGCCTGGTAGATTTGCTCCATGTATAGGTGGATTATTTAGTGACTGTTATTTAGGGGTATCACACTGTCATACGGAGGTGAGCGGTTTTGAAAAAGCAGATTTGTCAGGGCTGATTTTCATTGTACAGCGACTGCTGAGGTGATGGACGGGATCTATGTGGAATGTGCAGAAAATTAGTGACAGAAACAGAAGTTTTTTCTATGTAACAATACATCCGCAGTTCACAGTCTGGCATGAAAAATTCCGTTAGGACCCTAGCAACGCCCCTAGGCGCAGGTATGACTGGTAAGAAGTTACTAAGTGGGAGAGAGTAACTGGTGCAGGGGACAGACTGGTACAGGGGGGAGAGAGTAACTGGTGCAGGGGGGAGAGTGGTGCAGGGAGGAGAGGGCCTGGTGCAGAGGAGAGAGTGGTGCTAGGGAGAGAGGGCCTGGGAATTAGGGGGGGTGTGCATTTTTTTTTGGAGCGAGGGGGGCACCATTGGCTGTACTTGCCTTGGGCACCAAAATGCCTTGTCCCGGCCCTGATTACAAAAGTTAAAAGTCTGTATTGCTATTTTTGCCCAATGGAAACCAGATGGACCCCATCATAGGATTTATGAAGATTCCTTGGGATCTCTTCCATCACTGATCTGCCTTAAAGGGGTTTTCTCACCACCATGATTAGCTTTAACATGTAGGAAAATGTAAATAAGGATTATTACCAAGTACATTGCTGTTTTGATTTAGCTTTGCTTAGGAGCTAAAGGAGCTTTTATACACTGCTAGTGTACACAAGTGTATCTTTATTACCGACCACCTTTCCCTGCACTGCACTACAAAACTCCTACACTCATGGCAGTGTAACAGGAATAGCTAGTAATAGCAGAGCTGATATGCCAACCACTTCTATAGAACCACCCACAGCATGACCAGGAAGTGTGAGTCCAAAGCTGACTTTGGCTCTGTGAAACAGCATGGGGAGACAAGATCTTTAACTGCTATGGTTCCGTTATGGACAGAAGCAATGGGCCTAGTTTTCTGCAGGCATCTTTTTCCAGAATATCAGTTATAAATTGTGTATTTTAAAGTTTTAGAATTATTATCAAAGCTTTGAAGAGATTATAGGTCACATTGGCAAAAGAATAAAGTTACACCTTCAATAACTGTTTGGCTGACAGCTATCCCTTCAGACTCTTTCATACACAGTGCTTTTACCACCAAAGTAACTAGTGCTATGATTCAGATTCACTCACCAGTTCAGCCAGTTTCAAATTTTGTTGGCAATGGCTCGAAAATCATGTGACCAACTAACTGCCTTTTTCCATACAGGTAAAAGCAAGTGTACCATTCCTTTCTCCAGCCTAGAAAAAGGCAGGTAATTGATTGCATGATTTTTCCATCATTGGAAAAATTTGGATGAGACTGAACCAGCCCCACCAATATCCTAAGCACAGCAGTATAGGGAACCCTTTACCCAATAGGAGATATGACATTTGCTTTATGGGAATTCCAATTTGTTATCATAGAATTAATTTTTCTTTATGCTTGTGAATATCTTTGAAAAGAAACAATTATGATAATAAAACTTCATTGGAGAGGTCAACTTTCTATAAAAGTATAGCTGATAGGTAAACAATGAAAGCTGAGGCAAAATACTGTTAAGATGCAGAATAGCCTCTTGCAGGAGAACTCTTAGGCTATGTTCACACGGCTTAAATTGGACGTATTTCAGTCCGTAATTACGCACCGGAGTGCGCAAATTACGGCTGGAATACGTCCCAGTCATTATGGTAATCCACAGTTCTCATAGAGAACTATGGATAACGTCTCCTCTTCCTGCTCGGCGAATACGCCGAGGGGGGAGATAAGTGACATGTGAATTACCAGCGGCGTATACGCGCCACTGGTAATGAATGTCTATGGGCTGGTGAGGTGCCGGCCCCCCGCTCCTCGCCCTGTCCACACGGCGTAATTGCGGGGCGTAATTACGCCCTGCAAAAACACCGTGTGAACATAGCCTTAAAGGGGTGTTATCGTTTGAGCTGCTCGTGCTGTTCAGCTAATTTTCTCAGATTGAGTTTGAAATCCAGGGGTGTGTCTCTCCTGTCAGCAGGCGTGCCTCTCCTCCCAGGAGGCGTGTCTCTCCTCACTGAAGAACTGTGACATCATCATTTTGTTTAAAGCAGGGGATGCAGAAGGTTGTCTGGATATAACAGCTCTGTAGCCTCCTGCATGCTTCTTATGTCTGCAGCCTTGAGGCTCCAAACTCCAGCAAGCACCTGTCATATGTCTTAGTTTACACACAACTGAAAGCCAGCAGCTCTTACTTCTAGTGGTGTTCATCCAAATTGTACTGACAACAGGCAGAGATCTTTACTCAACTACAAATGTCAGCTTCAAGTAAAGATCTCTGCTTCCTGTCAGTGACATGTGAGTGAAAACAATGGGGAGAGCAGCAAATCAGCTTTGAGAGAAAGCCCTGCTCAGCTTGTAACTAACTTGGGCTGGTGGTGCAGAGGTAGATAAGTGGTCGACTATTGCTTTTACAACGAAGGGGTTTGGAGTTCTAGTCCCTCACAGGGTTTATTCCCCCCCCCCCCCCCTAAATTCTACACATATGTAGAGAGACCTAAAATATATATGTTAATCTCTATACTTATATATATACACCTACGGGGCTCCCCTATATAAATGTATCATCCCCCAGAATATATGCATTGTATCACGTATGTTGGAAGTGCTTGGTGTGACTGCAAGGATAGGACACTACATAGGGGAGCTTTGTGTGTGTATATGAAGAAAATTATAGATGTCTACACATATATTTTCATATCTTTACATATATGTACAAATTTAAAAAAAAATAAAAAAATAACAACTGATGAGGCTTGAACTCCCAACCTCTCTCTTGCAGGGCGGATCACCTAAGCACTGCACTATATAAGCAGCTTATACAGACACAGTGTTGAATCCTTATGTTATACACTACAGGTGATGATGTCATAAGGAGGCGGGTCTTGCATTGGATCTGAGGAACAGAACGCCTTCTTTTCCAAGCAGCAGCTTAAGGACTGGATCTGTGAGGAGGTTAATCAACCTCTTGGCAAAAGCCCCATAAACAACAAGTAATTGCCCAGAACATTGACCCTAAAGCTGGGAGATGTACATAGAGGCAGCAGACCTTGGTTTCATTATCGATTTTAACAGCTCAGAGGGGAGTAAACACAGAGTGTGCAGGCAGCCAATCACAGCGCAGGGGGCGTGGCCGGGGCGTTTCCTGTCTAGGGGCGTATCCCAACAGGCTAAATGAAATGTCAGCCAATCACAGTGCAGGAGGCGTGTCTAGGGTGCGAGAATCGACCAGGGGGCGTTCTGACCAGCAACAGCAGAAATAGAAGACAAATTTACAGAGATGCTCATATCTGCTAAACCAAGTGACAGAGGTAATGCAACCCAATTACAAAAGTGCTTATTTTTACTGTTCCAATAATCTGAGACATGTTCTTTGTAACGATAAAACCCCTTTAAGTCTCTCAATAGAGCTATTTTTTGCTCAGTTGTATTGGTTCCTTAGATTCTGCTATTCAAGGTTTCTAGAAATGAGGAAACAATACATGATGACTGGTTATGTTGGTGTTCAATCTACTGGAAACATTGCTGGTAGCTGATGGCCAAGTAGCCTAATAGATGTGTGGAATGTAATTAGTGAATAAACCAATCTTAATTAGAGTACATAAAATATAACCCAGTTTATTTCTTCTGCTGTATACGGTACTATCCAGCTCAGGTGTACCATCTTGGTTGCAATTCCCAATACTTCCTAATCATTGCTTAACATTGTGTATGTGTTTGTAGGTGATTGCTATAACTACCTCCACCATTTGGCATAACATTGGTGTAACAGTAGACTTAGTAAGACGGCAGGCCAGAGATGTGGATCCTCTGGACCACCACAAGTGGTAGTATAAGCTAGGGAGCGGAGTCTAAGTAGGTCCGTTATTTTCCAGAGCCCGCCAGAGCAGGTTGGGTTTACTGCAACAAAACACTACCAGGTCGCTACCCCTGGCATGACTTGCTTGCAGTGGCAGCCGAGGTGCAGCGTGATACAAAATCGTGAAACAGGCTAGTAGTTGGGGTCAGGCAAGAAGGTCAAGATAGGTGGCTAAGGTTCGTGGTCAAGGGACGGAGGCAACAGGTACGGACACGGAGGACAGGTGAGTAGGGCTGGAACAGTGCTGAGGAGCGAGCATGCCCGTGGTCCGGGACACGAGTGCGCCTGCGACCCAGTGTGAGGGTCACAGGAGCACCCGTGACAATTGGTCTGAGTGTAGGTGGTATTTAGCGCTAGTACTTGGTCATTTTTTTTACCTATTTTGTATTGTATACATTTACCACCCCTTACCACATGAATTATAGGGACAGGTTTCCTATTTTGACCCCATTTATCTTCTTTACCAATTACTGTTGATTTAATCTTTCTGCATCTTCTTCTGAACCTCTGGACACACAGTATCTGTGTACAGTACTTTTAAATTAATATGTGCTTTTGTGTTTTTTCATTGTGTATTTGATAATTTTGATTGACAGTAAAAGTTATGTTTTATGTACTCTTATTAAGATTGATTAATTGGATATTGGTAGAGTACTAGCATTTCTTTTTATTTGAGATGCACCATTTTCTTTGGTTTGTGAATTTAATTACTGGCACAAGACTTATGACATAAAATTTTATTAAAAAACCCTTTTGGGGAGAATTAAAAAAGGCAAAGGGAACCCTGGAATAAAACTTGTTTTTTTTCCCAGTTGCCACGCCCAAACTAAAGCTTTTTAAGTAAACAACAGCACCACTGTTTTTTTGTTTTAAAGTGATCCCCACGTGCACTTGGGGGGGAAAAACACTGATAAAACCTTGAAAAGGTTTTGGGAATTACTATCAAAGCGGGTTTGAAAAAATTTAGAGGCCCTTGCCAGTTGGGGGATGTTCACAGGGCGTTTTTTGGACCCAAAAAAATTTGCATCAAAAAAACCAGCGTCGAGGGGACCTTAAAACGGTTTCCAAAACATTTTATCTAACTTCCCATGGGGTTTTTGGATGCGTGTTGGAGGCAGCGGGAAATTGCACCCTTTTTTTTTTAAAATAGGGCTCCTCCTTCTTTTTTTCAAACCAAAAATTTGGAATGTCAATTTTTGAAACGGACCCAAAAAAGACGCAATGAAACAGGGGAAATGGCGTTTCATTTTGTGTAAAACCCCAAAATGCATTTTTTCCATTTTAAAAGGGGGCAATTTTAAAACACATTGCTATTTGTTAGTTTACATTTTTGGGGTCTTTTTTGGGGCCCCGACAGATGGATTCAAACACACATCTTAAAGCATATGTTCACACGGACTCAACACGCCGTGTGGACATACCCTTATTCCTTCAGACTCGTCCATACCCAGTACTCCTGGGCATACCCAGTATTCCCACCCCTACACAGGACTCCCACCCATACCTAATACCCCCGGGCTAAACGAATTGTAAGGGGAGGTTATTCGCTGCCCAAACACCTTTGTGGGGGGATTTTTTTGATGGAAAACAAAAGAATTGGGGGTTGAAATTTAGCATGCCCTTGTATCCCCCAACATTAGTTCATACTCTAAAGTGTATGGGAGTGATATGGAAATTAATAAATTCTAGTTCTATAATACAGATTTTAAAAGTTTTAAAATATCAAATTGATGCATGTTTCCCCCCAAATGAAGCTTGTGTCCTTATATTGTTTGGGGGGAATTTCAACACAGACTCCAAAAAACTATAAAAAATTTGGCTTTGTTAAAAAATTTCCCAAAGGGGGCCCACTGCCAGTCTAAATTTTTAAGGACCAGTTAGTGCCATTTTTATTCGTCTTTGCCATTAAAAACCACTAAACCTTTGATATTTTTCAAAATTTTTTTTAAATTCATGCATGCTAAGCGCTTTCCCAAGAATATTTAGAATAATTAGGGGTGTGAGTTTAGTATTTGGACCGAAAGGATGTTTTTTTAAACGATTATTAATGAGGTGATTTTTTAAATACTTTAAAAAAAATTTAAATTAAAAGAGGTTTTTTATAACAAAAATGACTAAAAGGTTTTAAAACTAATAGAAATATATTTTTTTTCCATAAATAAAATCCCCGGGTTTATAAAACTGTTGCCAAGTTTCAAAAAAAGAAAGGATCCCAACCCGGACTTTTTGGGGAAATGTTTTCTTGTTCTTTTAATTTTGTAAAAACAAAACAAATTTTTATACCACACAAACAAAGCAGGAAGATACTTTAGACTCCCATATCAGGAGTCTTAAGTTTCAATAACTGGAATAATTGACAACAAAAAGGCAAAAAATGGGAAAAGCAAGTTTGAAAATTAAAAAACCCAAATAATTTAATATAGACTGTTTTTTCCCTCACATTCCCTCAATCATCCATCACCCTCGCCTGTGTATTTTTTTGTAAAAAATTTACTTGTTTTTTCCCATAAAATTTAAAAATTTTTAAAGGGCATCTTTTCTTAGAACTCTACATTATGCCTGATAAATTGACAACTGAGTGGTAGCATTACCGTTATCAGTGCAAGTTTTGCATTGTTAATTGTAGCATCAAGGAAAAAATTTAGTTTAAATCGCCCATCTGGAGGTTCAGTAATACAGTAATGCTATTGCATTATCTGTTGTTGGTAAAGTCTAGTATCTAGAGATGCTGGAGTTCCACATGCAGGTAACCTGAAAGTCATGAGTAGTTCCAACACCCCTCTGTACAGAACACTGCCCTGTATTATTTTTGGTATTTTCCTATTATTTATCAAAAGGCCATAAATTACAAATTCAGGAAACCCTACCCCTCTACAGCGGGCTCCCCTTTTTTCCTGCTCCTGCTTGTCACCCCGCTTACCTTAAACCCCCCACGGGCCAAGAGTTTTTTCTCCTGGGTTTTGTCACCCCCGGGTGTACCCAATGGCTTTTAAAAGGCAAGCATATGCCATTGCTCCATAAAATGTCTACACGTTAAAGGTTTTTTGAGGAACCCTTTTTCTATTTCTCTTCCCTGAAAAATTTAAGGGCCCCTTTTGGTTCCGTTTAAATTGAAAGAGGGGTTTTGGGTTAGATACTTTAGTTGTTCTAAAACCCAAACCCAAAGGGAAAAACCTATACAGGTCTCGGTGCTTACCACTCCTGATCAAAAACATAAAGGAACTATCCTACTGATTAGTTTTAGTCACATCAAAAAAAAAATTTTCCCAAATCTATTACACGTAAAAAATTAAATTTTTGTTTTTAAATTCTCTTTAAAACTTTATATATCTTTACTTTAAAATTGTTGCTTATTATATCTTTAGAAAACCCCATCTAAAACCCCCAAATATTAAAATTTTGGGGATTAGATTAATTGTTATCTTTATAGCCCAGTATTTTTAATTTTAATCTTTGCAATAGTTCAAGTGGGGGCCTTTTACATACCCACCCATATTTTCTCTTCAATAAAAGGGTTTAAAGGGGAGAAATTTTTCACTACCAATTGTTTCACCATTACTACCCTCAGAGGAGGAGTGACCCCACCCCTTTGCTGTGATCAAGGATCGGGCTTTGGTCTAAAACGTGTAAGTGTTGCATTGGTGTTTTATGTAATTTTAAGAAATTAAAAGCTTCATTTTATTCACTACAATGAAAGTGCCGATCTTACCTTCCTAGGGTTTTTCCCCCCTTCCAACCCGAACCCTTTTTCTGGGAAAGCTTGTTGTAAGGGAAATTGCCTAACCCCGACCCCTGGTACCTTGAACCAGCGTCTGCTGTCCATCTATCTGTCAGCTGTTGAAGAGTGCTCAGGGATAGTAATTTTAGGATTTCCTGTGGAAAAATCCATACTTGTGTGTCTGAAAGTAAAAATTATCAATCTTTGAGACTTCAGGGCCCCGGATAAGCACCCCGTCAAACCCGGGAACCCCAAAAGGGGCCAACAATTAAACCTTTTGGGAAAATAAAACAAATTTATAACACGTTTTTGGTGGAAAAAACTATAAAATATAGTTGTGACAAAGACATATGTCACTGTGATATACAATATTTATTATTTTTTTCCATGTCTGCATAATATACATGGTATGAATCAATCACTTAGGGTGACATTGATGGCACAACACATTTTAATGCCCCTAAAATGCATCATAGTTTGATGCAAAACTGCCATACAAAGTTTGCCGCGTTACACTCTATGAACCAAACAAACTTTGATCCATTTACAACTCTATGCCCAAAATTTCTTGGGGCAAAAAAACTTTCATTCATATGTCATACTTGCACTCTTTTATGTCAATTTTTGGGAAAAATTTCGCAAGGGAAATTCATAGATGTCGCCCTTAGGTCTTGCTCTTGGAATATTTTAATAGGCATATGTAAGTCTACAACAGTTTTGGGAAACCCAAAAAAGGACTTTAATGGGGAAAAATCCTTTTCACATTTGGGAAAGAACTTCTTAAAACCCCTTTTAAAGGGCCAAGCATTTTTTTTTTTTTGGTGACATGTCTGTTTTTTCCTCCCTTTTCTTCCCAAAAGGGAATAACCCTTTTTAAATTTTTTCCCTCCCACACAGACAATAAAGGGGTTTTATTTTTTGGGACAAGGGTGTACTTTTTTTAATTTGTTGGGCATTTGTCGTACCATAGAATATACGGGAAAAAAACAAAAAAATTCTAAATGGGTCAAATTTGAATAAATGATGTTATATTTGTATTCCCGCAGGAATTTGATTTTTTTTTTTTTTTTCCCCCCCCCCCATGACCAAAAAATGGACATTTACATTATGGGTATATTTTCTGTAAAAAAAAAAATCCAAAACCCCTAATTTTATTTTTGAAATTTGTGCCGCAGGGCCACTTTCTGGGAACCAATAAACTTTTTCACTTCCACCCCCCGAAAATGATTAGGGGTTTTTTTGGCCCCCCCGATTTGACTTTTTTTTTGTAAAACCAAAATTTTTGGGGTAGATATGACTTTTGTGTTTACTTTTAATTTCCCAAATTTTTTAAGGGTTTTGAAATGACCAAAAAAAATAAAAATATTTTTTGCTTGGAATTTTTTTTCTTCTATGGTGTTCAGCGTGCGAGAAAATTGATATTATATTTTAATAGATCGGACTGTTTCATACGCGACAATACCAATTATGTGTGACCTTTTTTTTTTATTTATTTATTTTTATTTGTAAAAGTCAAAAAGGGGGGGGGATTTGAAAATTTTAATATTTTTTTTTTTATTTTTTTTTTTATTTAACACTTTTAAACTTATTTTTTCACTTGTACTTTTGAGTCCCCCTAGGGTGTTTGACCACCAGAGGGTGCGGTCATGTTAAAACAAACCCTTTTTGTATTGTATAAGCAATACTAAAGGGTGTACAAGGGTGGTGGTTTTACTACTTCCTAGTAAAATGAGAAACATGGCAGCGATGGAAACCTTCACAAGACTTTCAGCTACCATGTAAACTAATCTGGACCACGTGATCTCGCCACCGGGGCCCATTGGAGCGTGGTACCATTTCTCATTCATTTAGATGCTCCAACCGTGATTGCCGCGGAAAATTTAAAGGGGTTAAATACCCCCGCTCCCTTTTCCCTTTTGTTTCTAATTGGTGTCGCTTTCAATTAGCCGGGCCACGATCTCGCTACATAGCCACTTTACTACATTGGGGGGGGGACGTACGTTTGTATCCAGTGTCGTTAAGGGGTTAACCCTTTATGGACTACAAAGATTGTATGCGAGTAATTTCAGATTTTATGACACATTTAGTGTAAATTTTCTAGTCAATATAATAACAGAGCTAATGCATAAATGTCAAAATGATCACTATAAATTAGTGATACCTACAAATTTCCCCACTCTGGGGGCACTTTAAAACTAGCAGGACAATTATGTCCCTTGATCTTCAAAGGGGTAATCCCTAACCACTATTTTGGTGTATGACCATTGCCTCAGAGTTGTATCAAACTTAACCCCTTAAAAAACCCCTTAGGGTTCCTAGAGCAGTCTCTATAAATATTGGGGAGCGAAGGAATCCTCTGTTTCCCAGAATTTAACCCTTTGATTGCCGCGGTCTGTGATCACGGCATAATCAAAGGCCACTCCCCTGGTCCCCCAAAGGGGCATCCTAGGGGACCCGATGGAGGGCCCCGGAATGTCGGGTTAAAAGGGCCCCTGGGGAAACCCAGGGTGTCTGTATACCAGCATTTTTTTAGGGCCACTGTGGGGCTGCCCGACTGCCCCCTGTATTTATATTGGAAAACAGAAGTAAAATTTTTAGCCAAATGAATAAATTTTAATACATTAATTTAAATTTAAACACTAAAGTGTTTTTAAAAAGTTGTCCCTTAAAGGGGTTTTAAAAAAAAATTTAAAAAAAACCATAAAAAAGTGTAAAAAAAATTTAAAAAAAATATTAAAAAAATAAATTTTTTAAAAAAAGAATTTTTGGGGCATCAACAAAAAAAACCTACACATATTAGGTATCTACAGATCATTAAAAACCCGTAAAAATTTAAAGGGAACAGGTTTTTTTCATAAGGGTGAGAAATGTTTAGCGATTAGTTGGCTTTTTTGGGCATCGGGCGTAGTTTGATAAATCGGGCCCCCATCATAAAAGGGTTTTTTGATAGTCGATAGTCGATCATCCTTCCCGGGGCCATTAAAGTCTATGGGGGACAAACCCAAACCCCCCCTTTTTTCTTTTCACCCAAACAGGGCGGAGAAGTTGGGAAATTAAAAAGCCCCAACATCAAATGGATACCCGCCCACATCTTAGGCACAACAATTAAAGGCCCAATAAAAGCCACAGAAAAAAGAAACACACCATTCACTATCCTGTCTTGTACCACAGCATGACCCTTAAACCGTATCACCCACAATTTAAAAAAGTGCTAGAAGGCAGATTATTTAAACCCATTTTTTTTACTTAAACTGGACATTAAATTTTCCCCCCTGGAACGCAGCATGACCCTAAAAACCTGCAGACCCACAGATTAAAAAGTGCCGGGAAAAAATAGTCTTTGAACCCCCATTTTAGTTGAACTGGACATTGACAAAAAACCCGCCTGGACCGCAGATGACCCCTTAAACCTGTCTGACCCACAGATTAAAAAGTGCCAGAAAAAGAATCTTTCAACCCCCATTTTAGTTGAACTGGAACCTTTACTAGAACTGTCCCGGGCCCCCATATGACCCTTAAACGTCTGACCCCCAGTAAAAAGTGCCCGGGAAAAAGGGGTCTTTCAAAACCCCATTTTTTTGAAAAGGACATTTACTAACCTGTCCTGTGCCACAGCATGACCCAGGGCCCAGTTCAGTGGGGCGGTGAGGCCCAGGGGTGGCGTCCGTCATCTATTAACACGCAGGTTAAAATGTCCTGATGAGCACAACGAAAATTGTCGGCTGAACAGAGTGCGGAAGCGGGAAATGTGGAATTTCCCGCCTTCCCCCAGTACACATCAAAAACCTGGGGGCGCTTGCCCCCCCGAAAGAGTGCGACCAAAATTTGGGTTCACTTGGAAATACGAGGTTAAAACTCCCTTTTCACCCAGGTGCCCTTTTTTTGGGATTCTTTTTCTCATTTTTTCAACTGCTGGAGGAAATGGTTCTGTATTTGTTCTCGTCCGTGCTCCATACCCTTCCTCTGAATAATAATCTTCAAGTTTTCCTGTACCTCCTTTTACAATTCAGAGGAATTTTTTTTTAACAGTATTTTGTACATGCAGTTTTTTTAGTATTTTTAAATTTTAGAAAACACATTTTTAAAAAAAGGATGGGGAACCCCCCCATGTCTTTGTTTCTCTTTTTTAAAATTTATTAAATGGGTTTCTAAACAGGATTGATACTATGTTTAAAAATCTTTGCAAAAAAAAAAGTCATTTTACAATATGTGTCCTTAGCTGTTACCTATTCTTTTTTGACAGCACCATACCTTGGGCCCCTCTTGACAAATTTTGAAGAACAAAGTCTGTTAGAACAACTTTTTTTTAATAGGACCGTATATACCCTGTCACAGCAAAATCCCCCAAAAAATTAAAACATGACCCCTGACCCACTTTGGAAATTGTGAAGAACAAATGTTGTTAGAAACAACATTTTTTTTTTTAATAGGACCTGTATATAGCTCATGTCACAGCAAAAGCCCCCAAAAAATTCAAAGCTGCCCCTTGAGCCACTTTGGAAATTGTGAAAACAAATGTCTGTTAAAACAACATTTTTTTTAAATAGACCTTAGTATAGTGCATGCACCAAAATCCCCCAAAAATTCAAAAACAGACCCATGACCCACTTGGACAATTGTGAAGAACAAATGTCGTAGATGGAAAAATAAAAAGGTTATTGCACTTGGAAGACAAGGAGGAAAAAACAGGCATGTCACCAAAAAAAAAAATGCTGGGTCCTTTAAGGGTTACGGAGTTCATTCCACTGTGTCAAGAGTTTTCCCATTCAGTCCTCTTTGGGTTTACAAAACTGTTGTAGACTTACATATGCCTATTAAAATATTCCAAGAGCAAGACCTAAGGGCGACATCTATGAATTTGCGTGCGTAATTTTTCTAAATTGACATAGAAGAGTGATAGAAAGACATTGAAAAAAGTTTTATGCGCCAAGCAATTTGGCGCATAGAGAGACAACAGATGACAGATAGATGGACAGCAGACGCTGGTTCAAGGTACCAGGGGTCAGGGTAGGCAGAGTTCTTACAACAAGGCATTCAAGCAAAAGTTCAGGGTTGGAAGCAGACAAGCCTAGGAAGGTAAGATCGGCACTTTCATTGTAGTGAATAAAATGAAGCTTTTAATTTCTTAAAATTACATAAAACACCAATATAACACTTACACGTTTTAGACCAAAGCCCGATCCTTGATCACAGCAAAGGGGTGGGGTCACTCCTCCTCTGAGGGTACTAATGGTGAAACAATTGGTAGTGAAATTACTCACTTAACCTTTTATTGAAGAGAAAACTATGATGGATATGTAGTGGCCGGCACTTGAACTATTGCAAAGTATTAAATACAATACTGACTATAAAGTATAACAATGAATCTAATCCTAAATATTATATATTGGGCTTATAGATGGGATTGCTAATAGATATAATATGCAACAATGTAATGTAAAGATAGTATATGATGTACATGAGAATTTAACAACAAATAATAATTTGTACGTGTAATAGATGGTAAATTTAATTTGATGTGACTAAAACTAATCAGTAGGATAGTTCCTTTATGTTTTTGATCAGGAGTGGTAAGCACCGAGACCTGTATAGGTTTTTCCCTTTGTTGGTTATAGAACAACTAATGTAGTCTACAAACCACTCTGCACTGATCAGGAACCAAAAGGACCTTATTTCTCAGGCAATGAGAAATAGAAAAAGGGTTCCTCAAAAAACCTTTAACGTGTAGACATTTTATGGAGCAATGGCATATGCTTGCCTTTTAAGAAGCCAGTGGCTACACAGGCAGTGACAAAAGACCCAGGAGAAGAGAACTCTTGGCCAGTGGGAGGTCAAGGTAAGCAGGGTGACAAGCAGAGAGCAGGAAAAGGTGAGCTGCTGTAGAGAGTAGGTTGCCTGAGACTAGTAATGATGGCCTGTGATAATATAATAGGAAAATACCAAAAATAATACAGGGCAGTGTTCTGTACAGAGTGGGGGGAACTACTCTGATTTCGGGGTTTCCCCCTGAGTGGAACTCCACACTCTAGATACTAGACTTTACCAACAACAGATAATGCAATAGCATTACTGTATTACTGAACCTCCAGACTGGTCAGATTAATCTAAAATATCCTTGATGCTACAATTAACAATGCAAAACTTGCACTGATAAGGGTAATGTTACCACTCAGTTGTCAATTTATCAGGCATAATGTAGAGTTCTAAGAAAAGATGCTTCAAAATTTTAATTTCATGGAAAACACAAGTATTTATTACAACAGATACATCAGGCGAGCTGATGGATGTATTGAGCAATGTGAGAAAATGCAGTCTATATTAAATTATTTGGTTATTTAATTACTATCTTGCTTTTCCCCAGTTTTTTGCCTTTTTGTTGTCAATTATTCCAGTTATTGAAACTTAAGACTCCTGATATGGGAGTCTAAAGTATCTTCCTGCTTTGCATACACAAAAAAAACCTACACATATTAGGTATCTACATGATCATAAAAACCTGTAGAATTAATGTAACAGATTATTCATAGAGATGAGTAGTGTTGAGCGATTACGTTGCCTATCGACATCGGGCGATAGTCGATAGTCGGCAACCATCGATAAGGTTTTTCGATAGCGAATTTTTATCATCTCCGATGACCATTAAAATTAGGAAGAGCAACAACACCTTCATTTTACACCAAACAGGGGGGGAGAACTGGGGAATAACAGCCCCCAAACAGTCAAATGGATACCCGCACATCTTAGGAAAACCCTGTCTTGTACCCCAGCATGACCCTTAAACTTGCATCACCCCAAATTTTTAAAAAAATGCCAGAAGGCTATTATTTGAACCATCATTTTTTTGAACTGGACATTGAATATCCCTGTCCGGGAAGCAGCATGACCCCAAAAACCCCCGCATGACCCCCCGATTAAAAAGTGCCGGGAAAAAAAGTCTTGAACCCCCATTTTTGTTGAACTGAAATTGACAAAAAACCCGTCCTGGACCCCGGCAGACCCTAAACCCGTCTGACCCACAGATTAAAAAGTGCCCGGAAAAAAGGGGTCTTTCAAACCCCCATTTTTGTTGAACTGGACATTACTAAAACTGTCCGGACCGCGAAAAGACCATTAAACCTGTCTGACCCCCAGATTAAAAAAAGCCGGAAAAAGGGGCTTTCAACCACCATTTTTTTGAACTGGACATTGAA
Organism: Phyllomedusa bahiana; assembly: GCA_025379985.1. Lineage (NCBI taxonomy): Eukaryota > Metazoa > Chordata > Amphibia > Anura > Hylidae > Phyllomedusa > Phyllomedusa bahiana. The sequence continues at coordinate 5,536 of JAODAL010032062.1, read as the reverse complement.
AAAAACCCCGTCCTGGACCGCAGCTGACCCTTAAACAATCTGACCCCCAATTAAAAAATGCCCAAAAAAGGAGTCTTTCACCACCATTTTAGTTGAACTGGAAAATTGCCTATACCTGCCTGTGCCCCAAACATGACCCAGGGGCCGGGGTTACAGTGGGGGATGGGGAGCCCAGGGTGGGGTCCAACATCTATTAACACCAGGTTTTAAAAATTTCCCGATGACGCAGCAACGAAAACTGTCGTGCCCCGAAGCAGAGTACTGTGCGGAAGGTAAACTCCAGCCTTTTTTCGTACCAGTCAAGACCTGGGTAGCCTTCCCTCCGTATAAGTGGGGACCAATTGGCTTCATTGGAAATACGGGGGTTAACGCTCCTGTTACACCCAGGGGCTCTTTACTTGGCATTTTTTTTCTCATTTTACTCAAGTGCTGGAGGAAAAGGCTCTGTACTTTGTTTTCTTCTGTGCTCCATACTCCTGCCTCTAATAACGACATCTGGTAAAAATTTTCCCCCTATTTTTTAAATGCAATTTTTTATGTTTTTAAATTTAGAAAACCATTTTTAAAATAGGGTGGGAAACCCCCATGTCTTTTTTTTCTTTTTTTAAATTAATTAAATGGGGGTCTCAATACAGGGTTTGATAGCTATTTTAAAGATCTTGCAAAAACAAGTCATTTTGCAATATGTGTCCATTAACAGTGTCCTACCTATTCCTGTTTCTGACAGCACCATCACCCTTGAGCCACTCTTGACAATTGTGAAAAACAAATGTCTGTTAGAAACAAATTTTTTTTTATAATAGGACCTGTAGTATAGCTGCATGTCACAGCAAAATGCCCCCAAAAATTCAAAACATGACCCATGAGCCACTTTGGACAATTGTGAAGAACAAATGTCTGTTAGAAACAATTTTTTTTTATAATAGGACTAGAGATGGGCGAATTGATTTTAACGAAGTGGAATTCATTTAGAATTTCAGGAAAACTTTGGTTTTGGAACGAAGTCGAACTTTGGGTACTTCGGGTGAACGAAGTGGTTTTATGATTGATAAAATGGCTGCGAGCACATGGCGCTACATGGGGCAAAGCACTCTTTGGGGGAAGAAGGGCATAGCCTGCAAAGACATGGGGCAGAATGAAGCCCAAACAGAGACCGGCGGGATTTCTGTGACGTCACCGCACTATAATAAGTCCGGGCGCGACGCCGGGGGCTCACACTCCTCTCACTGTGCTCAACAGGGAAGGTGCTAGCCGCGGCTGATAGCTCTTACTGCAGAATTGATTTTTAAATAGCTATTTCTGTGGGGTGTCTCAGCTTGTCTCAGAGACTGTTCTCTTAATGTTCTATTTCTAATTTTTTGGGGCATTGGATCTGAAATCCAGTGTGCGTCTACTGCAGCGGATCTGAAATCCAGTGTGCGTCTACTGCAGCTGCATATACATTCAATATCCAAGTGGGATCTAAGCAGTTCCGTTGTTTTTAATTTAAAGAAACAGCGTTTTTACAATACAAATACCACTTCATTTTTGGCTGCTCAATTCTATTGCGCAATTTTACATCCAGGGGTTAATTTAATCGTTTTTTTGCTGGTGTGCTGACCCCAAGAAACCGTCTTTTTCAATGCCAAAATATATAAATTTTTCATGTAGCCTAATTCACAAGCAAAGGTTAATTACAACCGTATCTCTTGTTGTGTGGCGTAGAAAACACGCAATTTTAACACGCTACAAAGCTACTATTTTGTGGGGCTCAATTCTTTGGCGCAATTTACATCCAGGGGTTAATTAAGCGTTGTTTTGCTGGTGTGCTGACCCCAAGAAACCGTCTTTTTCAATGCCAAAATATATAAATTTTTCCTGTAGCCTAATTCACAAGCAAAGGTTAATTACAACTGTATCTCTTGTTGTGTGGCGTAGAAAACACGCAATTGTAACACGCTACAAAGCTACTATTTTGTGGGGCTCAATTCTTTGGGGCAATTTACATCCAGGGTTAATTAAACGTTGTTTTGCTGGTTTTGCTGACAAAAAAAAAACCTCTTTTCAACGGGAAAATATATAAATTTTTCCTGTAGCCTAATTCCCCAAGCAAAGGTTAATTACAACTGTATCTCTTGTTGTGTGGCATAGAAAACACGCCCAAAATTGAAAAACGCTACAAAGATACTATTTTGTGGGGCTCAATTCTTTGGCGCAATTTACATTCAGGGGTTAATTAAGCGTTGTTTGCTGGTGTGCTGACAAAAATAAACCGTCTTTTCTACGCCAATATATATAAAATTTTCCTGTAGCCTAAATCACAAGCAAAGGTTAATTACAACGTATCTCTTGTTGTGTGGCGTAGAAAACACGCAATTGAACACGCTGCAAAAGCTACAGTTTGTGTGGCTCAATTCTTTGGCGCAATTTTCATCCAGGGGTTAATTAAGCGTTGTTTTTTCTGGTGTTTCCCGACCCCAAAAACCGTCTTTTTCAACGCCAAAATAAAATAAATTTTTCCTGAAGCCTAATTCAAAGCAAAAGGTTAAATTACAACTGTATCTCTTGTTGTGTGGCGTAGAAAACACGCAATTGTAATACGCTACAAAGCTACTATTTTGTGTGGCTCAATTCTTTGGCGCAATTTACATCCAGGGGTTAATTAAGCGTTGTTTTGCTGGTATGCTGACAAAAATAAACCGTCTTTTCAACGCCAAAAAAATATACATTTTTCCTGAAAGCCTAATTCATTTTCCGAAGGTTAATTTAAGCCTGTTTTTGCTTTTACATTTAGTAAAACTCACTGTGTTTTTAAACGACACATACAAGTAAATTTTTCCTGGCCATTTGTGGAGCGCATTTTATATCCAAGGGTTACCTAAGCTTGTTAATGGGTTCATTTGGAGTCAAAAAAAGGGTGTATATTTATCATATACAGATATCATCATCAAACAGTGTCTGTACATTTTAGAAACAAACAGTATGTCAGACAGAGTGGGGGCAGGGCTCTGCACCTGCGAGTGGCAGTGGCACAAACATTCCTGGAACAGGCCCAGGTCGCAGCACAGCAAGGGACTTGCAGCAGGGGTCACTCGGGGAAGCCAGAAACTGCCGCTGTCATCTAGCGGCCGTGTGTTGTTCAGCAACCTAAGGGTTCTTGATTGGTTGACTAGGTCATCCTCTTCCTCCCAGATGACATCTGACAACCCCACCAAGAGTCGGTGGGAACCTCAGACACAACCTTAGTTGGCATGGCCCGGAAGGCGGGTCGGGCGGCCCTCACCTTCCTCACCCCGGGCCTCTGTCCATCCGGTTCCCTCCAGCCAGAGATCAAACTATGTGGTCTGGGCTCAGCGCCGCTATATAGCGAGGAAGAACAATTTTAGGAGGGCAGTCAGCAGCTACTTGGCAGTGAAGAAATGGGGGGCCCAAAATCGCCTGCTTCTTGCAGTAGGTGGCAAAGTATAAATGTGGAGAGTGGGATGGGAGGTCATGTTGTGAGAGGTCACCTCGCATACCAAGACCGGGATGAGGACAGCAGTGACGATGAAACACAAATAGATGAAGAAGTAGCCGACCGCACTTGGGAAACCCGGGAAAGGGAAGGGCTTCAAACATCGTCAGAGAAAAGGGCGTCAGCTTGCGCGGTCAGGCAGCAGCGCAGCCAGCAAGTGGGTCTGGGGGCCGGAGTCACACAGGGAGGGAAATGCTCCGCGTCATGCAGCAAGAAATCGATGTGTGGCTTTTCTCCGCGCCAACTGCAAATCGAACCATGGTGACGGACAATGGGAGGAACATGGGGTCCGGCTGCACCGAGGGGGATGGTCCATTCGCCCTTTCATGGCGCACTGTTCAATCTGGGTTGTGAAAAGGTTCCTGAAGTCTTCCACCGATCTTCAGAACATTCTGAAAATGGCCAGGAAACTGTGCATGCACTTTATCCATTCGTACAAACCAGAACACCCTCCTCGAGTTGCAGCGGCAGAACGCCTCCCCCAACACACCTGATATGCGATTTTTTCCACCCGCTGGAATTCCACCGCACATGTTGGACCGATTGTATAAACAGAGAAAGCCATTAACGATTTTTTGATGACCCCAGGCAGAGAGAAGTACTCCCCTGTGTTTCTGGGATGTCAGCCAGTGGCAGCTCATGCATGACCCCTTTCCGTTTGTTGAGGCCATTCGGGGAGGCGACGTTATTTTGTCAGTCCGCCAGGACTACGGGATGAATAACATCATTCCACGCTCATGTCCTGGAACAGATGCTAAAAAAATCTGTCTGGGCAGGGGACGGGAGACGTGGCGACTACATCTCAGGCCACATGAGTCCGGTGGGGACTGAAATGGAGAGGAAGGAGAACCCATTGGAGCAGAAAGCATTGTCTGGTGAAATGGATGGATTTTCTACCAAGGTGACAAAAAAGGGAGGAGCAGGAGCAGCTGGAAGGAGTGGATGGAGATGAGGAAGACGAGAAAATTTGACCCCCAAGCACCGTGGCAGTATACAGTGGAAATGGAGGCAGGGAGCCCCCCCGGAGTCACTTGTGCAGATGGCCCCCAGCAATGCTTATTTTGCCTGGCTAGTGACACCGAATAGTCAGCATCCCGGCAGGGGGTATGACTTTCTGGCTTCCCACCGTATTGGACCCTCGCTACCGGTTCCAAAATGGGAGCCTTTTTCCCCAGCTATTGAGAGGAAGACAAACTAAAATACTAAGGGAAAAATCCTCCGTAATCAGTTGGCTGCTGCCTATGTCGGCATCGCCCTCCCTACAGGTCCTGCCCGGGGGGGTTCCTCAGCGCTCACGTCTACTGCCGGGGGCTGCCCGGGGGAAGGTGGGGGGGTAGGGGCAGTACCAGCTCCAAACAGTATTTAAACCCAAGTCTGAGAGTCACTGATGAGCACTTCCTTCACCCGCCTAGTGAGGAGGGGAGTCCGACAGCAGCAGCAGCAGCAGGACCTGGATCAGTCCCTGAACCAACAGGTTGTGGCCTACTTTGGACAGCACTCTGCCCACCTCAGTTAGAAGATCCGCTGGACTACTGGGCACCAAACTGGATGTATGGCCGCAACTTGCCGTGTTTGCAGGCGGAGAAGCTGTCCTGCCCGGCCAGTAGTGTGCATCAGAGCAGTGTTTCAGTGCGGCGGGGGCCATCGTTAACCCAAGGAGAAACCCGCTTGTCCACGGGAAATGTGGAACGACTGACCTTTGTCAAGAGAATCAGGCGTGGATCGCCAGGATTTCCACACACCAATGCCTTAGGTTGTCAGTCTGGGTTTTAAACTACCTGCCTCAGCCACTATTCTGATGCCCCCACCCACCTGAAAGACACACATCTCTGACAGTTTCTCCATCTGCCTACCACCATCTTACCAGGGAAATGGTATTACCACCCACCCAACACTCTTTTCATTGTCACTGCTGACCTCATGCTGCTGCTGTGGCTGCTGCCATGTCCTCCACACTGTGTCATTGTGCCACTGCCTGACCTCATGTTGCTGTCCCCCGTGACTTCCGATCTCAGTCATGGTGCCACTCTGTGGCTTCCTCCT